>PVIU01002462.1:0-117158 GCA_004026605.1 Ondatra zibethicus | reverse complement strand
CATACAAAGACTCAAACAAGAAAGTGAATTACCAATCTCCCTCATGAACATTGATGCAAAAATACTCAATAAAATACTGGCAAATCGAATCCAAGAACACATGAAAAAAATCATTCACCATGATCAAGTTGGCTTCATTCCAGAGATGCAGAGATGGTTCAACATATGAAAATCTATCAATGTCGGCTGGGCAGTGGTGGCGCATGCTTTTAATCCCAGCCCTCAGGAGGCAGGGGCAGGCAGATCTCTGTGAGTTCAAGGCCAGCCTGGTCTACAAGAGCTAGTTCTAGGACAGGCTCCAAAAGCTACAGAGAAACCCTGTCTCGAAAAACAAAACAAACAAACAAACAAAAATCTATCAATGTAATCCACTGTATAAATAAACTGAAATTAAAAAAAAACATATGATCATCTTATTAGATGCTGAAAAAGCATTTGACAAAATCCAACACCCCTTCATGATAAAGGTCTTGGAGAGATCAGTGATACAAGGAACATATCTAAACATAGTAAAAGCAATATAGAGCAAGCTGACAACCAACATCAAATTAAATGGAGAGAAACTCAAAGCAATGCCACTAAAATCAGGAACAAGACAAGGGTGTCCACTCTCTCCATATCTATTCAACATAGCTCTTGAAGTTGTAGCTATAGCAATAAGACAACAAAAGGAGATCAAAGGGATATAAATTGGAAAGGGAGAAGTCAAACTTTCGCTATTCATAGATGATATGATAGTTTACATAAGTGAGCACAAAAACTCTACCAGGGGACTCCTACAGCTGATAAACACCTTCAGTAATGTGGCAGGATACAAGATCAACTAAAAAAAAAAATCAGTAGCCCTCCTATACACAAATGATAAAGAAGCTGAGAAAGAAATCAGAGAACCATCACCATTCACAATAGCCACAAATAACATAAAATATCTTGGGGTAACACTAACTAAAAAAGTAAAAGCCTGTTCAACAAGAGCTTCAAGTCTTTGAAGAAAGAAATTGGAGAAGATATCAGAAAATGGAAAGATCTCCCATGATCTTGGATAGGTAGGATCAACATAATAAAAATGCCAATTCTACCAAAAGCAATCTGCAGATTCAATGCAATCCCCATCAAAATCCCAACACAATTCTTCGCCGACCTTGAAAGAATAATAATCAACTTCATATGGAAAAAAAAACAGGATAGCCAAAACAATCCTGTATAATAAAGGAACTTCCAGAGGCATCACCATCCCTGACATCAAGCCTATTATAGAGCTACAGTAATGAAAACAGCTTGGTATTGGCATAAAAACAGACAGGTTGACCAATGGAATCAAATCAAAGACCCTGATATTAATCTACACACCTATGAACACCTGATTTTTGACAAAGAAGCTAAAATTATACAATGGAAAAAAGAAAGCATCTTCAACAAATGGTGCTGGCATAACTGGATGTCAGCATGTAGAAGAATGCAAATAGATCCATACCTATCCCCATGCACAACACTCAAGTCCAAATGGATTAAAGACCTCAATATAAATTCAACCACACTGAACTTGATAGAAGAGAAAGTAGGAAGTACACTTCAATGCATGGGCACAGGAGACCACTTCCTAAATAACTCCAGTAGCACAGACACAAAGAGCAACAATAAGTAAATGGGACCTCCTGAAACTGAAAAGCTTCTGTAAAGCAAAGGACACAGTCAACAAGACAAAAAGGCCACCTACTGAATGGGAAAATTTCTTCACCAACCCCACATCAGACAGAGGACTGATCTCCAAAACATATAATGAACTCAAGAAATTAAACATCAAAATATTAAATAATCCAATTAAAAATGGGGTACAGATCTAAATTGAGAATTCTCAATAGAAGAATTTCAAATGGCTGAAAGACACTTAAGGAAATGTTCAATATCCTTAGCCATCATGAAAATGAAATCAAAATGACTCTGAGATATCATCTTATACTTGTCATAATGGCTAAGATCAAAAACACCAATAATGCTTATGCTGGAGAGGATGTGTGGTAAGGGGAACACTCCTCCATTGCTGGTGGGAATGCAAACTTGTACAACCACTCAGGAAATCAGTGTGGTGGTTTCTTGGAAAATTGGGAATCAATCTATTGCAAGACCCAGCAATACCATTCTTGTACATATACCCAAAGAATGCTCAACCATACTACAAGGACATCTGTTCAACTAAGTTTATAGCAGCATTATTTGTAATAGCCAGAACCTGGAAACAACCTAGATGTCCCTCAACTGAAGAATGGATAAAGAAAACATGGTACATTTACACAATGGAATACTACTCGGTGGCAAAAAAAAAAAACAAAACAAAACAGTGACATCTTGAAATTTGCATGCAAATGGACAGAATTAGAAAAAACCATCCTGAGTGAGGTAACCCAGACCCAGAAAGATGAGCATAGTATGTACCCACTCATAGGTGAATACTAGCTGTAAAGTAAAGGATAAGGAGCCTATAGTCCACAACCCCAGAGAAGATAAGTAACAAAGAGAACTCTAAGAAAAACAGACATAGATCCCCCTGGGAAGGAGAAATGTACAAGATTTCCTGAGAAAATTGGGAGTGTGGGTGGGGGGGAGAAGGGAAGGTGGAAGGGAAGGAAGAGGAAAGAAGGGGATGGTGGAGGAGTGCTAGAGGGAAGGGGATGTTCGAGATGGGGGAAGGACAGAGATGGAGAGCAAGGAAAGAGATGTCTTGATTGAGGGAGCCGTTATGGGGCTAGCAAGAAACCTGGCACTAGAGAAATTCCCAGGAATCCACAAGGATGACCCCAGCAATAGTCGAGAGGGTACCTGAACTGACTTTTCCCTGTAGTCAGATTGATGACTATCTTAAATGTCATCATAGAACCTACATCCAGCAACTGATAGAAGCAGATGTAGGGAACCACAGTAGAGTATTGGGCTGAGCTCCCAAAGTCCAGTCAAAGAGAGGGGGGAGTGAGAATATGAACAAAGTGGTCAAGACCATGATGGAGATACCCACTGAAACTGCTTACCTGAGCTAATGGAAGCCTAGCAACTCCAGCCTGACAGTGAGGGAACCAGCATAGGTCTAAATTAGACCCTCTGAATGTGGGTGACAGTTGTATGGCTAGGGAAGACTTTGCAGCCACTGGCAGTGAGACCAGGCTTTATCCCTACTGTGTGTTCTGGCTTTTTGGAACCCATTCTCTCTGGAGGGATACCTTGCTCAGCCTAGATATAGTGGGAAGGGCCTTGGTTCTGCCTCAAAGCAATGTGCTAGATTTTGTTGACTCCCCATGGGAAGCCTTACCCTCTCTGAGTAATGGATGAGAGTGGGATGGGAGGTGGGAAGGGGAAAGTTAGAGGGAGCAGAAGGAGGAGAGGGAGTGGAAACTGGATTTGGCATGTAAAATGAGAAAAGATAGTTTAAAAAAATAAAAAAGTACCTACCCAGGAGAGGGACTCCTGAGCCAATGTCTAAGAGGTCAAAACATCAGAACATGCAGAAAGTGAAATACACACCCCGTGCCATGCTGCACAAGGATTCAGCCTCCATTGGGGTGTGCAAAAACTGTGCTGCACTAATGAATTTTGAGGACAATAAAAGACTGTTCAGTGTTCCTGCCTTTCAGTGACTGCCTTGTGGAGGTGCTCATAATGTGGGTGGGTCTGTAAAGTCAAAAATAAGAAATGAGGAGAGAATTCATGGGCACTAATAAAGTAGGAGTCAAACAGTAAAAATATTTTGTTGCTACCAGAGGAAAAAAAATGGCTTGTTACATAAAAACTGATGTGACCTGAGTGTCTGCATTTGAGTGAACAGTGCTGTAACAAGGTGTGAGATGTCATGGGCATGCTGGGGAGGGTGCTTGGGGGAATTTTCCCCTACTTTCCAACTTCTCCTGAGCCCTATTCTGTTGTAATAAGGCCGCTTGGTCATTCTGGACACTCGGCAGCTCAGACCTAAAATAACCACACAGAAACTATATTAATTAAATCACTGCTTGGACTATTAGCTCTAGATTCTTATTGACTAGCTCTTACATATTAATTTAACCTATCTCCATTAATCTGTGTATTGCCACATGGCTGTGGTTTACTGGGTAAAGTTCCATCCAGTGTCTGTCTCCGGCAGGGATACATGGCTTCTCCTGACTCCACCTCCTTTCTCCCAGCATTCAGTTTAGTTTTCCCCGCCTAGCTCTATTCTACCCTATAACAGGCCTAAGACAGTTTCTTTATTAATCAATGGTATTCACAGCATACAGAGGGGAATCCCACATCACTATTCCACAGTAGTAATTTATAATAAAAATGTTATACACTCTAGTGTTTCTTGTCTCATTGCTTTGATAAAACAACTAACCAAAACAACTGAAGCTTCAAAGGGAGGCTTTACTTTGCCTCACACTTTGGAGTGACACAGTCCATCATGGTGGGGAATGCACCACAGCAGGATCTGGGGGCAGCTTGTCCCAGTGTATCCACTCATGAAACAGAGAGTAATGAGTGCTTAGCTCTGCTTCTTTCCCCCTTTTTATTCAGTCTAGGACCCCAGTCCATAAAATGGTACCATCCATATTTAGGGTGATCGCCCATCTTGGTTAACCTAACATAACCCTACAGAGTCCTCCAGAGATTTGTTTCTATAGTGATTATAAATCCCACCAAGTTGGCAATCAAGGTTAACAAACACATAAGCTGTCACCCCAGGAATTCTTAATTCAGTATATGTATATACATTAGATCCACTTGATAAGCCTTTAAAAACATACAGTAGTAACTTTTACTTCCAGAAAAATGGAGTACAAATCTCCTTTATTCCTTCCAAATTTGAGATATTGTATATAAAACTGCTCTGGTTTGCTTTCTGTTGCTGTGGTAAACACCATGACTAAAAGCAACCTAGGGAGGAATGTGTTTGTTTGGTTTACAGTCCATCATCAAGGGAAACCAAGGCAAAAACTCCAGGCAGGAACAGAAGCAAACATCACAGAGAATGCTACGAAATAGGTAACAACTGATTTATCCCAGCAAATGTCATGGACTAACCCATCTCACTCCAGAAAAGCCCAAGGAATAAAGACCATCTCTGTCACCTGTAGTAATGAGGAGCGAGCAGGCTGCTTGTTGTCCCAGCCACCCTTGGCTGTGTCCCGCCACCTGGCTAGCTTACACCTGAAATAACCACATGGAAATTGTATTAATTAAATTACTGCCTGGCCCATTATATTTAGCCTCTTCTTGGCTAACTCTCACATCTTGATTTAACCCATTTTTAACAATCTGTATAGCACCACGAGGTTGTGGCTTACCGGGAAAGCTTCTAACCAGCATCAGTCTCAGACAGGAGTTTCATGGTGTCTGCCACACTACCTTCTTCCCAGCATTCTATTCTGTCTACTAAGCCAACCTGATTTCTGCCCTATCAAAAGGCCAAGGCAGTTTTCTTTATTCACCAAATGAAAACAACGCAAATACAGAAGAACCTCCTACACCAGTCACCCAAGGAGTTCTACTAGAAAAGAGGGTTTTACCTTTACTGGGTGGAATCAAAATTACTTGCTTCTGATATCAGCAGAGACCATGTGGAGAACCAGAGCTCATCCTTAACATCCATCTGAGCAACCAAGCAGCAGTGAGGCCTCCTTGGCCTCCCTAATGCATCACTGGAGTTCACATCAGGTCTTCTACCGGAATTTATACCCTCACCTGGCAAAACCAAGGTAGTGCATACCCCTCTACCTACTGGATCACTGCCAAGGACACAGAAGTTTAAATAAGATCCAGTTGGGTGTGGTGGTGTCCACCTATAATCCCAGTATCCAGAGACTAAGACAGGAGGATTATAAGTTTGAAGCAAGCCTGGGAAGCATAATGAGGCCCTGCCTCAAAATTAAATAGCTAATATTCAGTCTCATAATGTAATATGTGCAAATGTGAATATAGTAGAACTCGTCCTCCATCCATAACCAGGAATGTCTCAAAGGAGTAATCAGCAGATTGATGAGACGTTGTCTTAGTTAGAGTTCTCTATTGCTGTGAAGAGACACCATGATCACAGCAACTCTTATAAAGAACACATTTAATTGAGGGGGACTTGCTTACAGTTCCAGAGGGCTAGTCCTCTATGATCATGAAGGGGAGCATGGCGGCGTGCAGGCAGATGTGGTGCTGGAGCTGAGAGTGCTACATCTTGCAGGCAACAGGAAGACAACTGGCTGTCACACTGAGGGAAGCTTGAGCAGAAGAGACCACAAAACCCGCTCACACCATGACACACTTCCTCCAACAAGGCCACACCTACTCTGACAAGGCCACTCTTCCTAATAATACCACTCCCTTTGAGAACCATTTTCTTTCAAACCATCACAGATGTCGAATTTTCTGATCTTTTAAAGCAACTAGAGTAAAAAGTGTTTGAATAATGAATTACATTCATGCTTGAAACAAAGGAATAAAAATCCTTGCCAAAAGGGTAACTACAGCATTATGTTTTTGCTACAACTTGACACAAGCTAAAGTCATTTGAGAGGAAGAAAACTCAATTGAGCAGGGTATCGTCCTGGGTACAGTTACAGTTTTGCAAGATGTTACTGTTAGGGGAAATGAGTTTGTCTGTGTAATGGTTAGCGTTGGCTGTCAATTTGACAGGACCTTGAATGGCCTAGGAAACAAGGCAAAACTGTGAGAGATAATCTTAATTAGTTAACTGAGGTGGGAAGACCCACCCTAAATGCAGACGGCATCATTCTCTGGGCGGGAATTTTGAACTGAATTTTTAATTCAGGCAGGAAGCAGGGTGAGCACCAGCATTCATCTCTCTGCTTCCCGACTGTGGGTGCAATGGGACCAGCCACCCCAAGCTCATGCTGGGGGAGAGGGCACCCTGGAACTCTGAGCTGATGCAGAGCCTTTTGCCGTGGCAATGAGAAGATTTCTTGCAACTGTGTGTGGATCTATAATTTAATTTAACTTAAAAAGATTCAAGCACCTGGGTCCCACATTAAACCAATAAAATTAGAACCTTTGGCCTTGGACCTTAGGCTTCAGTATTGCAAAAGTTTCCCCAGCAGATTCTCATATACTGAGAATCACTGCCTTAACAACACATGATCAATATTTTCCCAGGTCAAATAATTCTGCACCCTGGCTTTCAGTGGCAGTGTCACATTTCAACATTTGAGTGTGCCAGGATCCGCTAAACAATGCCCTACTATTTGACAAGTTGTTTTCAGTGTTCTGCAGTCATAAATAAATATACTTCAAGATTAATGTTTGGACACATCTATCATTATATCCTTTATTAGAGCATGAATATGTTTGAGGTTCTCAATCCATCGTGCCAAACTGGCACTGGGGAAGGTTGGGCAACCCCAGCAGTTCCTGTGTATTGTTTCCCCAACACAGGATACTGGATGCCAGCATCATCCCTAACGGCCATGCCAGTTTCGTGGTGGAAAGTTTCTCTTTCATACTTTAGTTTACATTTTTGAGAGAAGGTTTTTTTCCCCGTGTGTTCATTGCCTACTTGTATTTGCTTCTCTGTGAATTCACATAACATTCCCGTCTTCCAAACAGCGTGGGTTTTTCCTCTGTCTAAGAGCTCTTATAAAGGCTCAGTAAAGGAGGGCCACGCTTTTCTGTCATGGATGCGGCAAGGATTTCCCACGGGCTTTCTTTTCCCATTCTTTTCTTTTTGAGACAGAGTCTCAAGGCTAGCCTACTCAATATACAGCCAAGGGTGGCCTCGAACTCCTGACCCCCCGCCTGCTGTAATTATGTGTCTGTGCCCCCATGCCTGGAGCCCTTGCGGTGCCGGAGATCTAGCCTAGAGTTTTGTGCATGGTCTGTGAGTACTGTACCAACGAACTATCCCAGTCCTCAAGTTTTCCAATCACCACTTCATCTGGTAATGTTGTTTTTAATTAATATTTATTACATGTGCATGCATGTGTGTGTGTGTGTGTGTGTGTGTGTGTGTGCGTGCGTGTGCATTTGTGTCTTTGTGCCACAGGATGAGAGTGAAGCTAAAGGACAACTTTTGGAACTGATTTTCTCTTTCCACCATTTGGGTCCTGGGAATTGAACTCAGGTCTTACAGAACATACAAACAAAATAAGGAAATACAATTGTTTTTTTTTTCAGTTTAGAAAGTTGTAAAAAGGGCTTTTCTTTGCCAGACGTAAAAGCCTAATATTAGCCACAATAATTAGGTAATATGACATTAGTAGAAAATAAATAAATGTTTGTGTAAAGGACGAACATCTTAGAAACAAGTGCAAGCCTACTGAGAATCCATCACACTTCACTATAGAGCGGGCACTAAGGACCAGAGGAAAGCAGGAACCGCCTAGTGAGTTGTACTGGGTAAGCAAGTTATTCAAAAGAAATCAGTACCTTTTGTAAAGTAAATCCCAGGCTGAGTAAATATAACAAAAAAAACCCACAAACAGCTTCGAAAAAGTATAGGAAAATATGTTTCATCTTAAACTGAGGAAACCTTTCTAGGAACATCAGCAGAGGAGAGACTGATGGATTCTGCCATACAAACATGCTGGGGGACTGGAGGGATAGCTCATCACTAAAGCACTGAGCTGGGGAGGTGGAGACAGGCAGTGACCAGTCGCCCTAGCCTAATCAGAGAGCTCTACATTAGTAGGAAACCCCATCTCCAAAATAGAGCAAACACAGAAGTTGGGTAGTATCTGAAAAATAACACCTAAGGTTGTCCTCTGGTCTCCACACAGTACTTACCTACACACACACTCAAATACACACATGTGTTTGTATATATATATGTATATATATTCATATATATTTGTATATATATTCATATATATGTATATACTCAGATATATATGTATATACTCAGATACACATACAGATACACACACAGAGAGATACATACAGATACATATACACACAGAGATACATATACAGACACACACAGAGACACACACATACAGAGATATACACTCACAGATATACAGACACACACACACCACACATGCCAGTATCCTGGAAAAAAAAAAGCGCAAACAAAGCACATCACCTACTGCTCTGATTTGCATGTGATTTTAATGTGTCTCCTAAGCACCTTGATGTAATGCTATTAGAACACGCTAGAACCTAAGAGGCAGGGCTTGTTCTGGAGAGATGGCTCCATGGTCTTGCAGAGGACCCCTGTTTGATTCCCAGCACCTATGTCAGGAGACACACAGCCACCTGTAACTCCAGTTCCAGGAGAACACCTTCTTCTGGCTTCTGAAGGTACCTGCACTCACATGCACATACCCTCCCACACACACACACACAAGTACCTGTAATTAAAAACAAAATTACATTTTTTAAAAATGAAGAGGTGCTTAGTGTGAAGTGATTAGGTCATTGGGAACACTGTCCCGGAAAGGACCAACACTGGTCATCTGAAGCGACCAGTTTCCATGAGAATGGATTGCAACAAAAAAGTAGTCCTGGCTCCTCGATCTTTCTTGATTTGATTTCTTCCACACATGCTCCCACCATTTTGACACTATCCACCATGAGATGCTCATCATGACGGAACAGAAGTCAGCACTATGCTCTCAGACTTACAGAGATGTGAGCTAAGTAAACCTCCTCACATATGTGTGTGTGTGTGTGTGTGTATCTTCACATGTATATACATATATAGAGAGAGACAGACAGACAGACAGAAACCGAGAGAGGCAGAGTCAGAGAGAGAGAGAGTACCTAACCTGGGACATTTTGTTATAACACAGAAATGTACTGACATAAATACATGGCAAATGTTTGTCATATATATGAAAACAAGGTATTCTATAAGAGCTGTTAAAAAGCCAATAAGGGGCCAGCAAGATGAAATTACTTGCTACCTGAATTTGATTCCTGGAACTCACATGATAGAAGGAGAGACCCAATTCCTGCAAATTGTCCTCTGACCACCACATATGCATCTTGCCATGAACATGCCTGCCAAGATAAACACATTTTTAAAAATCTCATCCTGGTTGGGAAGCAGCTGGGTAGGATTTGGCAACATGGCACACACATGTACACAAACACATGAAGAGATAAAGAAACACATAAACATAAATGCCAATAAAGAAAAGGAAAACAACTAAAAATTTACAGGGAGACCAGGCGTGGTGGTGCATGCCTTTAATTCCAGCACTGTGAGTTCAAGGTCAGCCTGGTCTATATAGTGAGTTTCAGGACAGCCAGAGAAAATAGTGAGGCCCTGTCGCAGAAAGAAAGAAAGAAAGAAAGAAAGAAAGAAAGAAAGAAAGAAAGAAAGAAAGAAAGAAAGAAAGAAAGAAAGAAAGAAAGGAAGGAAGGAAGGAAGGAAGAAAGGAAGAAAGAGGAAGGGAGGGAGGGAGGGAACAATATGAAGAGAACTAACGACTTCATGGCAAAATGTTCAATCACAGGAAATACAAATTAAAGTCATAATAAAAGACTTTCAACTTGAAAAACAAATATTGGTGCACTTGCAAGGAAACAAATTAATAAAAGTAGCTAACATTTACTGAGCCCCATGAGCCAGGAAACTTCACATAGCTTTGGTGGTAATATTTTCCAGCAAGTATTTGGAAAGATTAATCAAAGTTTTAATGTTTTTCATAATTTTTCACCCAGATATTCTATTACAGTAATGAGAAGATTTCTACAACTTAGAAATCATATTGATATAATTATCATAGAAGGGGATTTAAGGCTGCATATTAGTAAATGCATTGTAACATATTAGTAAATGTAAATGCTGCAATTAGTAAATGGTGGGAATGTATTCTGAGGAAGCGATGCGAACAATAAAATCTAAATACTTTAGCATGTAGTCTTTAGGCATCTAAGGCAGGAGGATCATAAATTTGAGGCAAGTCTGGGCTACAGAGCAAGGACCTGTCTCAAAAAAACAAACTGACTTTTGGAATAGCCATCAACTCAGGAAACATTTACTAAATACTGTTGTTAAATTTTGGGTTCACAAATAGTCAATACACATATGTAAAGAAAAAGGTAAATACAGAAAAAGAAAAGCTTGGAATGCATGCCAAACTGTTCACAGTTCCTCTAGAAGTGGAGAAGGCAGATGGTTTTAATATCTTCCATGCAGTTTTCTATATCTGTAGCTGTCTATAATAAACATCAGTTTGTCATAAAATGCTTCTTATTTAAGGGTTCAATAGTCACAGATGAAGACTAGGAATATCCTTGACGTGACTGGTATGGTTTTCTATAATTACCAACTTTCGAGTGTTTCTAGATATTGTAATTATGTAACAATATGTATCTGTCACAGCAGAAAATGCAAATGTCATTTAAACAAATACAGAATTTTTGGGCTGGTACCAGGATGTGACATCTTGTTTGTAGGTTTTAGCTGATCTAGATTCCTCCCAGTTTAGAACACTGGAGAGTCTAAGGAAACCTGTGTGATTATGGCTATCTGAGCATGGGATACAGTGAGCATCTTAGTTCCTGGATCTATAGTTGGGGGTGATACACCAATGCAGACAAATGCAAAGGAGAAACTGAGGCACAGCTGGAGTGTCCATGATGACCAGAAGACAATAGGCAGAACTCCTGGAGTGAATTGTTTCCATGAGAATGGATCCTGACAAAAGAGCAACTCTGACCCTGGATCCATGTGGTACCTGCTGTAATAAAATGAAGTAGTAGTTAGTAGTTAGTAATTATCAGGCATTGTGCTTAGCACTATGTGCTTTTGACCCTCGTATGAGGTCATGGGTTTGATTATTTGTTTTTATAATTGAAGAGTCTGGGACTCAGAGAGGTCTAGGACCCATCTCACATTCCCACAGCTAGGGATTGGTGGTATAGCCTTGTCCATTGAGCACGCCTGTGTACCTGGCAGAGCTGATCTCTGTGCATTTGGTCAGATTTCCTACTGCAAAAACCATTGTAGAAGCTTTCCCTGGGCACAGGGAGAGAGGCAATCTGGGCCACAAAGAACTAAATAACCAGTAGAGAGTGAGACTGAAGCCAAGCTAGAGTGCCAGCTGGGGATGAGAGCTGGCTTCAGGTGAGAGGTGATGCGGATTCATGTGCAGAGATCTGAAAATCCCATAATTTTGGTGTGATAAAGAAGAGATTACTATGTGTGGCGTCTTGGCGTCAGTATAGAACTGCAGATGGCACAACCAAGTGGCTCCATGATGGTCAGTCTTCATCAACAACTTGAATGGATTGAGAGCCACCATGGCAACACACCTGCAGGTGCTTCTATGAGAGTCTGAAGACCCATTCCAAAGGTGAGTGGCACATTTCTTGGGCTGGGGCCCTTGAGATCAAAAGAGAAAAAGTGAGCCAAGCACCAGTGTTCATCTCTCTGCTTCCTGACTACGGATGTAATGGACCAGCCACCTCACACTCTGCCATGCCTTCCCTGCATGCTCTAGACCTTGGACCAAAATAATCCCCTGCTCCCAGAGTTGCTTCTTGTCATGGTTGTGGTACATTGAAGGTAAAAGTAACTAAACACAGCTATGTTTGTGGGCCATAGAACCAAACTACCTGGATCCAGAGTCTGGCTCTACATCTATCCTGTGACATCTTCCATGCCACTAACTCTTCCAAGCCTAAGTATTCTCATCTATAAAGTGGGGACAATAATAGCATCTACTTCTTTGGATCACTGTAGAAAATAAATGCATGGTGGAAAGTAATGTAAAGTGACTGGTAGATAATAATTTCTCAGTTAATTTGAGCTCAAACAGTTAAAGGCCGATGGTGACATTCAGTGGTAGATTATCTGCCTAACTTGTGTAAAGACTGTACTCCTTAGCACTGAAATTTAAAAATTGCTTAAAAATTTTAATTACATTGTAATACATTTTGTGGTGGCCCAAAGACAACTTTTGGAAGTCAGTTCTCTCCTTCCGCGGTATGAATCTTGGGGGTTGAGCTCAGGTCATCAGTCTTGGTCACAAGCACCTTTACCCACTGAGCCAAGTTACCATCCCCGAGATTCATTGCAGTTTTAAGGTCAGCTAGGCCTGGTGGCACAAACTTGCAATCCTGTTTGGGAAGCTGAGGCGGGAAGATCATTCCATACACTCAAAGCTTGCCTTGGCTTCATAGTAAGCTTAGGATCAACCTGTCAGTCTAGTGAGAACCTGTCCCAACATAGAAACAGAAGAGGATTGGAGATGGGGTCTAATGATGGGGCACTTGCATAGTACAGTTCCCATGCCTGCAAAATGGATGGATGGATGGAAGGATGGATGGATGGGTGGATGGGTGGGTGGACGGATAAATGGATGAAATAATACCACTACTATTATGATTCATAGCTACTACTAGTAAAATTTAAATGTAGATGTGAAACTTCCAGGTCAGTAGAGATAGGGAAGTCAGGGAAAGGATAAGAACAAGACCGTCAAGTTCATGAGAAACACAAGACTAGTGCAAGCCAAGACACTCTCTTGTTCACTAAGGACTCCTGGCTCCAGCTACAGAGCTAAGCTCTTCAAACTTGGCCTCGTTCCTCTTCACTCCTCACAGCAAGCTCTGAGGGAGACAACACTGTCCACCTTGCACAGAAGAGGAAGAGTAGGTGCAGGGGGTTACCCCACAGTGGAGAGATAACCATCTGGGGCAGCCTTCTAGAGCCTGACTTTCCAAATTGCTGTGGTCGCTTGTGTTTTTCCTCATCCTCCACCCAAGGTAAACACTTTCATGAAGGCTGTGGCCCAGCCTTGTTTGGTAGGCTCTCTGGCATGTGAACTCTCGCTGATATGTAGACGTCCGTGGGTGATTATACATAGACTTAAAAGTGGAATCGCCTGTGTGTTCTTTAGAGCCAACCTCTCATTGGCTTGGCGCACCTCCCTCTACCATTCCTGTCTTCTTGCCCAGGTCTCTCCCGGGAACCTACACAAATCCCATGAGGGACCTTTGAATATTTGTCTTCCTTTTACATAATCTTATTATTACCCACTCCCCAAAACATATCTCTTTCTCTGTGTGTCTCTCTCTGTGTCTCTATCTCTCTCTTCCATCACTTATACATATACAGCTTATTTGTAATTTTGCCTTTTTATTTTAAAATATTTTTAATTTTAAATTATGTGTATGTGTGGGTGTGAGTATGGTGCCTGCAAAGGCCAGAGAGGGCTTCAGATGCTCTGGAGCTGGGTTCACAGGTGTTTGTGAGCTATCCGATGTCAGTGCAAGTGACCAAATTTAGATCCTCTAGGAGAGCAGGAAGCACTCTTAACCACTGAGCCATCTCTGCAGCTCCAACTTATCTTTTTCAACAACAACAACAAAAAAATATGGTCACCATCTTTGCTTTTCATGCTGGGCTTGGAGTTAAGGCCGCACACAGCTAGGTAAGTGCTCTATCAATACTATATCCCAGCCCAGACCTTTTCCTTTCCTTGGTCAATGAAACCTTTGAAAATCATTTGGACCATCTTCTGTGGCATTAGCTTACTATTGTGCACCAAAGTCACGGTCCCCTGTGTAGACACTGCCATCCTGCACCCGTGGGCACTTCCCATCTCAGCACAGTGCCATGCACAGGAGGCAAGGACTTCCCTGGACACACACCACTGCACCCGGATGCTTTTCTTTCTAAGGGATGGAGTCTAAGGAGTGGAGTGTCTCAGCTACTTGCAGGCTTTAGTTATCATTCTCTAATGTGGACATGGAAAAGAGACCCAGGTGTGAGCATCAGTAATCTCAGTTCCAACTTTTATCTTCTTACCACTACTGGGACAAATCTCCAGGAGCCCTCTAGGCCTGTGTGGCTTGAATCAGCACAGACTTATTCCCTCAGGGATTCTGAAGATCAGAAGTCCTACAAGGGAGCTCTAGGAAGGGCTGTCCACTTTCTGAAGTCTCTAGAGGAAAATCTGTTTCCTCCCTTTTGTAGTTTCTATGGCTGCCTGAGGTCCTTAGCCTACAGCCTGCATCTCCTTCCATCTTTGGTGGAGCAGCAATCTCAACCTGCTTCCAATGCAGCATCCCTCCTTCTGGTCCTCTGCCTCTTTGCTACTCAGACCCTCGCGATCCCCTCAACCGACCTAGATCATCCAGACTAATCTCATTCCCAGGTCCTTAGTTTACTCAGATTTTCAAAGACCCTTCGGCCATGTATGGTGACACACTCACAGGATTTTCAAAATTAAAAGTGGGTGTCTTGAGGAAAGGAACATTAATCAGTGGCTATGCCATTCAAACATGCTAGAAAGACACCACTCACCTCAGCTGCACCCAGAACTCTATGCCCAAACTCCCACCTCTGGTTTCTGACATGTTCTTCTAAAAATGGTTTCGGCCTGGAAAGAGGTTCAGACAATAGCGCTTGCTGTGCAAGTATGGGGACTTGAGTTTGGAACCCTAGAATGCACGTAAAAGTCAGGCACATGCATCTGTTACCCCAGTACTTGGGGTCAGGGTGGAGGGTGGGCGAATCCCTGGAGCCCAGACCACCAGTGTAGCCAAAGCCATGGATTTCCAGATTCAGTAGGAAAAACAAAGTGGAGATCAAGCGAGGAAGACGCCCAACATCGACCTCTGGCCTCCACTGTGCACACTTGCATGAACACCCATACACATGTGTGCGTGCGCACGCACACACACATGCACACACACACATATATATCACTCACACAAACGAACAAGTAAATAAATGCTTTGTTCAAGCTCCAATGTCTGTTTGTTAATTTTTTCTCACATGAATATATAACATACTCAATCTTCTGCTCTGACTTCTTTTTATTTAACAGCATGTTTTGGTGACTGTCTCAGTGTCAGAGCTGAGCCTCTGAACCTGTTGGGGACCTAAGAGATGTCTGGCTCTGCAGGTGGAAATGCAACTTACAAACAGCAGACAGAACAGCCAATGTTGAAGAGCATCTGGGATTCTGACAGGTGGGTGGAGGCCCAGTCTGGGAACCCTGGCAATACTGGGAATTCCAGCAGGTGGACTGGCAGCAAGAGCTATGTCATCAACTCCCAGGCTTCACAGGCAGGACCAGGTACTCAGAGAGAAAGGAACCATTGCTGAGAGGTAGGAGGAATTCAGTCCTGGGCAGGTTACCAAAACAGGCACTCAGAACTAGAGAGTACGGCAACCACAAAAACAATTCCACAAATATTTGTTCAGCGGCTGCTCCAGGCCAGGTGTGAGCCGAGTGCTGCTGGGACGAAGCGGCCCCGAGCCTTGTCCTCCCACAGCTCAGCCAGGCGAGGTGACAACTAGAGAGGCCGTCGATGCAGTCTCCCCACCATGATGGGGGAAAGGGACTTCCTTACAAGAATAGGGATGATGGTGCCGGTAATGGTGGCACACTCCTTTAATCTCAGTACTCAAGAGGCAGAAGCAGGGGGATCTCTGTGAGTTCAAAGTCAGTCTGATCTTCATAGAAAGTTCCAGGCCAACCAAGGTTATATAGAAAAACCCTGTCTTAAAAAAACAAGAACAACACAACAACACTCACAACAACAACAACAAAATACACACACACACACAACTAAATACAAGCAGGAAAAGAATAGAAGTAAGAAAGAGAGGGAATGATCCCAAGTGTATTTTTTCAAAGACCAAGGTAAGCTGATTGTTGTAACAACCTTCAGATCTCAAAATACTTAATACAAAAAAAGTGTATTTCTTACATTAAACTCTCGTGCTGTACTGGGCATTGTGCTACACACATGTAATCTCAGCACTCGAGAGGTTGAGACAAAAGGACTGTAGCAAGTTTGAAGCTAGCCAGGGTTATGCAGCAAGCTTCAGTCTTTAAAAAATAAAAGAAAGAGTTGGAGGAGGAAGAGTCCAGAGGCATCAACATAGTCTTCTCGGCTTGTGAGAAGGATGAGCAAGGGAAGGCACTTGCTGACAAGCCTGCAGGTTACCCTCTGACCTCCACCCATGTGCTATGGCATGCCCTCTAATTGGGAAAAAAAATAATCTCATACTGCTTATTGAAAATGGGTAGATGGGCCGTGGCTTCATACCATTGTACAAGAGACCCTGAAATATCCTATTTGTCACTTGGCTGCACTGCTCTTCCCAAGAGTAACAGTTCCCCCACAGGATCCTCTGCACCATTTTGGCAAAAAGAGAGAATGTGAAGGACTGAGGAGAGGATCCCATGGAACAGGTTTTGACCTTGAGTTAGAGTCTGATGGCTTCCTATCAGCCAGAACTCAGCTGTATGTACTGACTGCACTGGAGCCCAAGAAATGTATTCCAGCTATGCATCCAAAACATCAGAGAAGCCAGAACTGGTAAATTCATAGCAGTCTGGGCTGCCTAAGATCTGGCAAGAAAGAAAAAAGCCTCTATACTCACACTGGAGGTTTATTTGTTGGATGGGAGGGGCTGAGTCACAGGCAGGCCCACAGGAGGAGGGACAAGAAGCATCCACAGTCTAGGTAAGCTGAAAAGAAGAGGTCCCACCTTTTTCTAGAGAACAGAGACAAACCAGGACACCAGGGCGACCACAGGGTTGCACCAGGAGGGCAATTGCCAACTGGGCTAAGAATTTATCTCAGCAGTATGTAATACCAGCCATTGGGAGGCAGAGGCAGGAGAATTGCCACGATTTCACAGTCAGTATGAGCTACACAGTGAGTTCTAGGTCAGCCTGAGCCACACAGTGAGACTCTGTCTCAAAAAAACAAAATATAAATAGTATCCAAAGCCATAGAAACTTTAAAAGTAGGGCTGCATTAGTCTTTTAGAGTTCTGAGGCAAGCGTCGTGTGGTAGCTGACACACTCCTTTAGTCCCAGCACTAGGAAGGCAGAGGCAGGTGGAACTCTGTGAGTTCAAGGACAGCCAGGGCTCTGTAGAGGACCCATATCTGAGAGAGAGAGAGAGAGAGAGAGAGAGAGAGAGAGAGAGAGAGAGAGAGAGAGAGATTCTGTCTGCTGCATAGAGGAGAGATGATGGGAACTGGAGAAGATGCTAGAAGACTAGCTATTAAGGTCAGAGAAATTATGGTCTGAACTATAGGAGTGGCAGATACTAGGAAATAGGATGTACAGGATTCCAGCTGACTGGATGCCCAGCAAAATGAAGATAACCTGAAGGAACCACCTGAGTCCTGAATTGTTTGTACGGAACAAGCACCCTGCTGCTTAGGGACAGCTCGAGGTTCCCTTTGCATGGGCTCAGTTTACACTACCACCTGAAGAGTTAGAGAGAGTCACAGACTGCAGTCAGTCACCAGCGGGTCTAGAGTCTAATGGAGGTTTAGGCTGCTCACATTCATGAGAGTCTATGAATTAAGTGCAAGAAGAGGAGGAAAGATAGAAGAGGGTCCAGAACAGACCTCCATGGAATGCCCACGTGGTGAGCATTAGGTGGGCAATGAGGGTAGGTGGCAGATGCAGAACACACAGTCCCAGCACTTGAGGACAAAAGCAAATGAGACTGTGACATCATGGAAGCATGTGTCTCGATCCACTGTCTGCTGTTATAACAAAATGCCAGACACTGGTTAATCTGTAAAGAACAGAAGTTCATCAGCTTCTTGGTTCTGGAGAATTGGAAGTCCAAAGTCATGGCCCTGGCATCTGCGGATAGCTGGTGGGGGGCTCATGCTGCATTAGCACCTGGCAGAAGCATTGCACAGTGAAAGAACTCCAACTCAGGCCTCTCTTCCTCTTCATCCGTACCACCACTGCCCCACCTCCGTGGCCTCATCTAATCCTAATTGCCTCCCCAAAGCCCCACCTCTAAATACCACTGACATATGGATCTGGGGGTTCCGTTTCCAGTACATGATCTCTGAGGGGTGAACATTCCAACCACACAGCATCACGGAAGTTCAACAGTGTAAACCAGAGAGGTAAAGAAAATGAAAGACAATAAATTACCTATCACTTTTGGCATCAAGGAAGTTCAGAGCTGACCTCAAAGACAAAAAGGGGAGGTGGAGGCAGAAGTGTGGGCAGCCCAGTTGAGGGCACTGCCCCGTGGCAGGTGGAGCCATTCAGGACGTTGTCAAGGAGGACTGGGTGCACCAAATGAAGACTGTGATTTTGAGGAGCTTTTCCAGGGTTTGCTTTGTTTGATGTGTGTGGGAGGAAACATCTGTGCGTGCGTACCCATGTAGGTGTGCATCTGAGGGTACAGGTATGTGCACACAAGTGTGGAGACCAGATGTCAATGTCAAAAGTTTTCCTCAGTCTGCTTCTTTTTTGAACAAGCCATATGGATCCTCCCGTCTCTACCTCCCCAGCACTACTTGGACTACAGGTGCCTGCTACCACACCCAGCTTCTCATGTGGGTGCCAGGGATTCAAACTCAGGCCCTCGTGATTACACAACAGCCCACTTCACCCACTGAGCCAGCTCCCGAGTTTCTGATTCTATGCAGCCTGAACTGGCCTCAAACTCATGATCCTCCCACCTTAGCCTCTCAAACAGTTAAGTGATTTCCAAACCTGCACCGCCACATACACTAGTGAACCTTCCCTCTATATCTTGGCCTGCTATAACCTGCCTGGATGCCTAGAGAAAAGAATGGAAGCTCCAAATCCATGACTTTATCAAATGTTTGTTAAGTGCTTCCTACAGAGCGGGCAAACGCCTGCCCTGGTTTTGGCAAGTGAGGACACAGCACTGCCTCCAAACATCATGGAGTCCTCACTCCTGGTGACTTGGATTCTAAGAGTGGAGGCAGCAGAGAAATGCACAGTAAGTGTGTTGAATGGAGGTAACAGTGTTGGGGAAGAAAACCTATTGGAGAGCAGACGAATGTGCTGGGGGATGCAACGTAAGACGTTCACCTGGCTAGGGAGCATTCGGACAAAGACCTGATGCAAATTAAGCAAACAGCTTAGCTATCTCTATGGAAGAATGTTTCGGAGAGAACACGAGAACAAAAAGTTAAAGGGAGTCTGGGCTGGAGAGATGGCTCAGCAGTTAAGAGTATTTGTTGCTCTTCTAAAGGGCCAGGATTTGGCTCCCAGCACACACATAATGTTCATGACTCCAGTCCCAGGGGATCCAGTGAGCACTTCTGACCTACACTTACGGTATCTGGCATGCACATGTAGTACATACACACATGCAGTCAAAACATTAACACACATAAAATAGATATACCTGAAAATTGAAATAAAAAGGAAACATTCGCATGTATTGATATTAAGGATACCAGTCCAAATGTCCATATGACATAGGGTGTGGGAACCAGGCAAGGTTCCCAGAGCACTGAGGAATCGCGGGACATGTTTGATGATAAATGAGATGGGGGTGGACACTGGAGAGGTTCCAGAAGAGAAGGACAGGACATGTCTTAGGTTCTTCTAGAATCTGTCTGGATTCTGTGTGGAGACAGAATTAATGTAGAAGGTCTCGGAGGCAGAGAGAGAGAGAGAGACGAAGGTGCTGATGCATGAATTCTAATTGGTCTTAATAATAAAAACTCAGAGTCAGATACTGGGGTAAATGCTGAAAGATCAGAGAAGCAGAGCAGCCAGCCACTAGTTCTGACCTCTACTGGGTCCTCAGACCAAAGAGGTGATCCTGTCCCTATGAATCCTCAGGCTGAATGCTCTTAGCTCCTTTCTCCTCCCACCTTATAGTCCTCTCTCAGCCCAGCCACATCACTCCATCTCCCTAGTCTGGGATTAAAGGCGTGGGATCCCAAGTGCTAGGATCAAAGGTATGAGCTGTGTTTCTCTTTTAGACAGATTCAATCTCATCATGTAGCCCAAGGTGGCCTTGCACTCACGGAGATTCATCTGCCTCTGTTTCCTGACTGCTGGGGTTAAAGGTGTGTGTCACTGCTGTCCAGACTTTATGGCTAACTAGTGTGGCTAGCTCTGCACTCTGCTCTTCAGGCAAGCTTTGTTACAGCACAAACAAAATATCACCACAAGGAGCAGAGTGTGCTAATCCAAGGCTGAGGGAGAACTCTGCAGGTGTAGTGTTACCGTGCAAGCATGGGGACCTGGATTCCATCCGCAGGACCCATGTCACAAGCTGCGTGTGACAGCACACACCTGTCATCCCAGCCCTGGGAGATGGAGACAGGGGGAATCCAGGAGCCCAATGATCAATCAGTCTAGCTAACTACTGAGCTCCAGGTTCAATGAGAGACCTTGTCTTTAAAAATAAGACAAAGGGGCCAACAAGATGGCTCAGCAGGCAAAGGTGTCTGCTGCCAAGACAGACTGAGTTCAGGCCCCCAAGATCCCATATTATAGAAGGAAAAACAAATTGACCTCCACATGCACATTGTGGTACATGCACATCACACATGGATGTACACACATAACTCACATATACACACATGCACACACAAATACACACACGCACAAGTGTAATAATCCAGATGAAAGCTGATGAGTAGGGACCAGGCACCAGCAACAGAGGGGGTGGGAAGTGACTCCATTCTAAAAATATCTTGAAGACAGAGCCATCTGGACTAGCTGGCTATTGGCTGCGAGAAATAAAAGACTAACACCCAGCTTGCCTCCAGAATGATTCAACTATAAAATAGAACAAAGTGCCAGACGTGCCATAGCATGCTCAAACCTCAAGATACCTCGCCAAGTAGAAGTCAGATACAGTAGGCCACATAGCAAGAGCTTCTATTTAAGGAAATCTACAGCCTGGGTAAGTCACACAGAGAAGGCAGAGCTGCGGGTCACCAGAAGCGTATGGGTTAGACAGAGCAAGTGTTCCATGTGACATGAAAATGCTAGAGGTCACGGTTATGCAACATAGCGGCTGCATGAAGTGCCACTGGACTGTCACCTTTTAGTGGCTGAGGGCTGGGGAGATGGCTCACCAGAGTGCTTGTCATGTGAACATGGAGACTTGAGTGGGACCCTGAGGACCCTTGTAGAAGCCAGGCATGTCGGGCATCTGTAATCCAGGGCTGGAGGAAGAGGGGGGCAGACACTGGTGGATCCCTAGAGTTGGGTGGCCAGCCTTAGCAAACCAGCAAACTTCTGGTTCAATGAGAAACCACCCTGTCACAAAAAAAGAAAGGAAGGAAGGAAGGAAGGAAGGAAGGAAGGAAGGAAGAAGAAGGAAGCAGACTGACAGGCTAAAGCATTGGCTCTGTTATTAAAGCATTTGTTGCTCTTGCAGAAGACCTGTGTTCAATTCCCAGCACCCACATGGCAGCTCAAAACCATTTATAACTTCAGTCCCAGGGGACCTGAAGCCCTCTTCTGGCCTCCTCAGGAACCAGGTATGCACATGATACACAGACACACAAGCTTGGAAAATACTCATGGACATAAAATAATAAATTAAAATAATTAAATTTTTTTAAACGTAAGGCAGAGAGTGATTGAGGAAGATATCTGAAGTCAGTGTCTTACCTATACACACACATGTGTGCACATACATGTGCACACACAAACACATACACATCACACACACATATAAGCACACACCAAAAAAATGGTTGGTTTTATATTCTTTCACTTGCTTTATTTTTATTTTTTTGAAGCAGGATCTCACTATTTGCCCAGTCTGGTCTCAAGCTGAGCGAGATCCTCTTGCCTCAGGCTCCCTAGTGCTGGGAGCACAGCTGTGTAGTACCACACTAATTTTTTACACTAAAAATAAAAAGACTGCACTATTTGGTGTGAACAGTAAGAATGAAATTAATTATCTCGTGTAATGCGAAGGGAAAGACGATAGGTGTAGCCAGCTTGGGAGATAATTCTGGAGCTGTGCTCGGTCGTCACCACTTATTGCCTGTGAGCCCCCCAACAAGCCATCCATCCACAGACGTGCTGAGTTTTCAAGGAAAACACTGGGACTCCCCAAGTGCTCATCTTTATACTTCTGGGGGCAGGGGCGGGAGGGAAATAGGCAGAAACAGGATGACATCATTAGAGAAGAGCAAACAGTTTTACATGTGGATTGACAGATCACACCCTCCTATGTTAGAAAGTGCTGCGGCTCTTTAAAACTATCCAGGTGTGACAGACCTGGAGCCAGGCAGGGCTGGGCATGTCAGGAGGGCAGAGGGTTGGCAGGAGCCAGGTAACCAGGGCTCCTTCACAGCCCCCGGGGCACGAGAGCTGTCTTTGGTCTTCTAACAGATCCGTTTTCTGGGTCCCTTTTGCACTGATTGGATCTGCTGAGACTTGTTGGCTTGAAAAGCCACATCTGGTTGGTGAGCAAAGCAAGACTTTGCCAAAGGAGGAGCGCGGTTTAGAACAACAATCCTGTGCTGCTGGTGTTCATGGGCAATTAGTACGGACCACCAACAAATAACCACACAGCTGGCTAGTGTATTGCATTGCACATACATCCAGTTCTGCTCTCACATGAAGCCCCTAGGTAGGCATCATAGTTCCGAACCCCAGTTTGAACAAGCACTGAGGAGTTCAGCGATCTGCCAAAGGACACACAGCAAGAAAATAACGAAGCGAAGAGTGACTGCGAATGTGTCCTTCTCGAAAGCCTTCTGCTTTAAACACAGAAAGTTCTGGAAATTTCCTTTCACCCCACGCTATGTCATAGCTTGAGAGAGAGTGTGGGGTCTGGGACCCTGAGAACAACCGTGAGTCTCCTGATCAGCCAGCCCTTCCTGCTGGGACTGGTATGTAATTGATACATGATTGGCGCCGTGAGTTTGTTAAATGAATGAGTTGAATGAACGAAAAAGCACACAAAGGAGTGATTAGCATGCGCCACATGGGACTGCGCTCAGCGATTCGTCAGCCCTTCTGCCTGCTAAGCTATGAGGTGATGGAGGGGAAAGGCATTTGTATACATACTCTTTGACAATGAAGTTCGCCGTGAAAACATTCAGAATACTGGTTAAAATACATGGAATCAGGGGTTCAAATCACACCTCCTCTTCTCTACCAGCTGCGTGACTTAGAGCAAATGACTCAACCTCTCTGTGCCTTGATATTTTATCTGAAAACTGAGAGAATAAGCACGCCCACATGAACTCATCAAAAATATTTATCAAGGTTAGACTAAGTAAAGTAAGACCCAACCACATTGTAGGTGATTGATAACATTAGCTGTGTTTCTATGGAGGAACAGAGTCTTAAAGTCTCTCCTGTCCATGGTGGAATCAGGGACAGTTTACCCTAGCAGCTAGAATAATAAATAGCCTATCTGAGCTACACACTGCATTTGATCCTAACATCGCTAATAAGACGATATCATTATTACCCAATTTTCCTGATGGGGAAACTGAAGCAAAAAGATCAGAGCTCAAGGTTGTCTTCAGTCACAAAGCAAGTTCGAACAGCAATCTGGGCTACCCGAAACCTTGCTTCAAAACACCAAGATAAATTTAAAAGGGGAGATTACCAAATAAAGATAAGAAAAGCAACCAGGGCATGGTCTGTGCGGTCAGGGTCACTACTGTTATGTCAGAAAGTGCTCTGGGCATTTCAAACAGGAGACATTTAATTTTTTTTTAAAAAGTGACTTGGGTATACAAAGTATATAATAACTTGGGAGCCAACAAGAGACAGAGAAGCAGCCCAGGGCTAGCCTCAGCCAGAAACTGCTCCTGCTAGTGGAGCTCAGGGGCCCAGGGCAGGATACCTGGGTACTGAGAGCATGGCCATGCAGGAGGAGCTAGAACTAGGATATGGCTGTACAGGGAGGAGCTACAAGACAGAGCAGATGCGGCCCTGGGAAGTTGGGGGCTGTGTGAGGACAGAGAAGGGGAACCCGGCTCCTCCCTGTGCCCTCCAGCCAGCCTCTTGTTGGTGCCTCTTTGGAGCTCAGTTTGACTAAAAGCCTGCTAGCCAGCCTGCAGGAGCACATGGGAAGTGCAGTCTGCTGAGGAAGAGCAGAGAATGGAGCTAAGACCCACAGGCAGGGCAGGGAAGTTCCTGCACTGTTGGGAAGGAAAGATGGGAAGACACACTGAAGTCCATGTTCTTAGCCCAGAGAGAAGGGGGCCGGGTGCCTTCAGAATCCAGGCAATTCCTACCAAGGCCTAGAGCAAACTGGTTATAAGGAGGAACAAGGAACCACATCTGTCTAACTGGGGCAGCCCTGCTAAGAGTAGCAATGAGAGTCAGCCAGAAGGCATAGGGTTCAAAGCTATCTGGTTGCCCTCACGGAAGTTGTTTGAAGTCCCAGCACTGGAGTGGCACAGGTAGGAGGGTTATAAGTTCAAGGCCAGCCTGGCCTATACAGCGAAACCTTGCCTCAAAAATAAAATAAAGTTTCTGTCAAGAATACCTCTCAGGAGAGATGAAAACCTTGTCAGGGGCTGGGGAGATGGTTCAGTCAGTAAAATGCTTGCCTAGGTAAGCATGAGGGCCTGAGTTCGGATCCCCAGCACCCACAAAAGAATCTGAGTACAATGCACAAGCCTATAATCCTGGAGCTGTGGAGGAAGCAACAGGAGGATCCCTGGGGGTCCAGTTTCAGTTAGGGATTCTGTTACCTCAAAAACTAAGGTAGTGGACTTGCGGGGTGGCTCAGAGGGTAAAGGTGCTCACTGCCAAGCCTGATAACCTGAGTTCAATCCCAGTAACCCACATGGTGGGAGGAAAGAACTGACTTCCAAAAGTTCTACTCCGACTTCCACACTCTGGCATGCATGCATACACACACACACACACACACACACACACACACACACACACGCAGAGAGAGAGAGAATAACTGAGGAACCCTGTCCTCCACATCATGTACATACATGTGTATACACCCCCACAAACATGTACACAAACACACACATGAGAAAGAGAATCCTGATTGCCAAATTAATTCCACCACTTAAAAGTTGGTAAAGTGGTGGATCTAACTGGGAACATTTGGGAGTAAAATCCACATGGGCATAAGACATCTCGTTGGGTCAGAAGGTGAAGAAACTTACCAGAGATGACTTGGGGTCACAGCCATGTCAACAGCACACAGCTAGCCTGACAGTCCCACTTGCTCAAGCTGGATTGCATTTGAGCATCCAAAGTAAAGAAATGGGCATAGCTGTGGGTAGAGCTCTGTTGGTAGAGCTGATTTCCAAGCATGCAACAGGATCTGGGTACGATCCTCAGCACCCCAGAAAAGGTCAGTGAGGGCTGATAGTAATGGGCCAATATCGGTCTCTCAGCCTTGTCTTGGTATTGGAAGACATGAATATGAGGCTAATTAGATAAAGACAGGAAAACTCTTGTTTTTTTGTCTGTCTGTCTGTTGGAATATCTTAAGATTTTGCATTTTGCTTTAAGATTAATTGTCTTTACTTTGAACTGTATGTGTGTGTGCATACATGTATGTGTGTGTATGCATGTGTGTGTGTGTATTTGTGAGTGCAAGTGCCCATGGAGTTCAGAAGAAGGCAATGGATCCCCAGGAGCTGGAGTTACAGACAGTTGTGAGCAGCCTGATGTGGGTGCTGGGAACCAAACTCTGGTCTTCTGCGAAAGCATTTAGGACTCTTAAGCACTGAGCCACCTCTCTGGCCTTCAAATCTGTTTTTAAAGATTAGTGGGTAGTCATAATGATACTTAAGAGATAAAAAAATAAACTTGTCACTGGTATTGTCAGCCATTGCAGCAAATCCTCACTCTGAAAACAGTAATAGCTAAGTGCAAAGAATCTGCTTTACCCCAGTCAGTGAAGGGAAAAGCTCTCTACTGTACCATTGCTCATCATGGCGGAGGAAGGGGCACACTGAGATTTTGCAACCAGGAACGAAACAATTGAATCAGGCAAGGATCATAGACGGCTGTGGAGCCACAGGCGAAAGGTTCAGGAAAGTCTGGCTGCACAGTCACCACTGCCAAATTGTCAGCTCACAGAGGACTGACTGGTTATAAGAGAAGCAATAGCTTGACCGTGAAGGGATCAGGTTGTCACCACATGAACCCACGGATTAATCTCCGCTGTGCTGATGCAACAACCCGTCACTCTGCACTCTGTAGGATGCGACTCACAGTACTCCCTGGGAAGAATTATGACCAGCAGCGTTTAGCTAGGTGTGATCAAGCCATGGCATGAGTCTCATTTACAAGAAGCATGGGTCAGAGGGGGACTGGTGAGGTAGGCCCTGAGGAGGCAGTAAGAGAAGGGGGAAAATGTCAAGACAATGACTCTGGTGGTTTCAACAAGTCAACAACCTGGGAAAAGAGGAGAAATTAGAGAGAAAGCTGAGACTCAAAGAGAATCAGTTTGTGAACTCTGGATCCTGGTTTGATCAACTGTGAACAAGATGCTTCAGCAGGTTGAAAAGCTTGCCACCAAGTTTGACATCCTAAATTCAATCCCCAGGACCATAGGGTGGAAGGGGAGGACCAGTCCCTGAAAGCCACTTTCAGACCTGTATGAGTATGACCATACATAACCAACCAAGCAGTCAATCAACCAACAAGTCCTTAAGACACTCTAGGGGCTGTTGGAGAAATGTGAATATGGAGGGGTTAGAAATCAATAAAGACATGGGGTTCTGCATAGATAGGGATCACAGTGATAGGGTGATTAAAGACGCATCTTTAGGGATGGCATGTACTGTTAACTATAGACACAAGAGAAATAACTGAGCCAGGACAAAAGTAGATGAAGCCAAAATGGCAAAATGTGCCAGTGGTTACGGGGGGGGCGGGGCACTGTGATGGTTAACCCCCACTGACTACCTGGAAACACCCAGGGTGTTTTCAAAGAGATTTAACCGAGGTGGGAAGACCTACCCTGAATGTGGGCGGCTCCACCCCATGGGCAGGGGTCTCATGCTGAATAAAAAGGGAAAAGGAGAAAGCAAGTTGCGCACCAATGCTCATCGCTCTCTCCTGATTTGGGATGCGATGCGATGTGACCAGCCACCTCATGTTCCTGCCACAGTGCAGGAACAATCTCCTCAAGCCAAGAAGTGAAATAAATGCTTTTTTTCTCTTTAAATTGCTTTTGCCAGATCATAGAAACAAGAAAGATAGGGGTGCTAAGAACATCCATACCAGTAACACGACTCACTCTGCTTTGCTGTATCTTTGAAAATATCCTCAAGAAAGTATAAAGTAGTATAGACAAGAAGCATTTGCCTATTGTAAGAATATTTAACTGATCCCTGCTATGTTCCTGACACTGAGCTGAGTCTCGGGCTGTAACAACCGAAGGTGGAGCTGGACAAACGGCTTAGTCAGTAAAGTGATTAGCGTGCAAGAATGAGGAGTTTGATCCCCAGTACCCATGTTTAAAGGCCAGGCACAAAAGAGTGAGAGATGTTGGAACACTCAGTCCTAAATGGGATGTCTTCATCAAACCTCTCCCCTCAAGGCTCAGGGATCTATGTGGATGAGGAGGCAGAAAGATTGTAAAAATCACACTGCGGGTGGGAATGGACACGGGCTCCCACCCCTAACCAAGAAGCTGTCTGCAACTGATACCCATTAGGAAAGGGAAAATCCATTTCTCCAATGGAGCGTCACAGGGTTTATCAACCATGCTCCACAGCAGGCCCCATTCCTAGGAGGAACTGACCAACACAAAATGAACTCCATGGTCTTTTGATTTGTTTTTGTTTTATTTGACCCTTTTTCTTTTAATGTTTTTGGTCTTTTGCTCATTTTTATTGTCATTTTTGTGGGGATTTCGTGTGTGTGTGTTTCTTGGGGGTTTTGTTTGTTTTTAAAAAACAGAGAAAAAGATAGAGAGATAGATAGAGAGAGAGAGAGAGAGAGAGAGAGAGAGAGAAGGCAGGGAGGTGAGGAGGATCTTGGAGGAATTGAAGAGAACAGGCTGAAAATATATTATTTGAGTGGGGGATAGATGGTGACGCTCCCCTTAATCCTAGCACTTGGAGGCAGAGGCAGGAAGATCTTCATGGGTTTGAGGCCAGCCTGATCTACAGAGTGAGTTCCAGGCCAGCCAGGGCTGCATAGTGAGAACCTGACTAAACACCCCCCACCCCGTGTGTGTGTGTATGTGTGTGTGTGTGTGTGTGTGTGTGTGTGTGTGTGTGTGTGTGTGTATTATGAAATGTTTTACACAAATATCGAAAAGATGCTAGGGGAAACAAGCCAGACATGGGTTTAGAGAGATGGCTCAACAGTTGCTCCCAGCTCAGTTCCCAGTACCCATATTAGTCAGCTCACAATCACCTACAACTCAAGCTCCAAGGAATCCAATGCCCACTTCTGCTTCCTCGGGCACTCAGGACCACACCCATATATAGAAAATAAGTCTTTCTTTTTAAAAGCCAGCCTGTGTCTGTAACCCTAGCACTTAGGGGAAGGAGACAGGAGGATCCCCAGAGCTTCCTAACCAGTCAGTTTAGTCAACCAGTGAGGGCTGGCTTCAATGAGAGAGCCTGTCTCATGAAACAAGGCGGAAGCTGATAAAAGAGGAAACCAGATGTCAACCTCTGGCTCCAGACACATGCTCACATGCCTGCACCACATGTGCACACACATGCTCATGCACCTGCCCCACATATGTATATGCTCACACACTTGCCCCACATGTGTATACATATACCCCCACATACATCCACATGTATCCCCCAGAAAAGGAAAGAAAATGGGGGGAGAAGAAGTGGGGAGGAAGGAAGGGAGGGAGAACAGGAGGAATTTCGTTTTGCTGTTTACATTCCCATGATGTGACTTAGCATGTCCCTCTGTCCCTGCACTTACAGTTAAATCTAGACCCCTCATCAGATTCAGGTAGATATCTTGCTTGGGGGTTTTGTTTGGGTTGTGGTTTTCCTTCTGCCAAGGACACTCAGATGATGCAAGACATCCTCCAGGAGATCGCCATTTCTGCTCCATCTTCAGAGCACAATGTTAACAGACACAGGATCGTCACCTAGGTCCATCAAGCCACTGGAAGCTGCACAGGACTGAGATTTGAGATTGTCTTCTTGTATTGGCTGGGCTATGTCTGTGAAAGAAAGCTTTCCCAAAGCAGTGGTACCATTTCCCTGATTGCCATAGCACTTCCCCAAATCAGGCTTCCTGAGGTCCTGACCAGGGGTTGATGGTGGTGGTCAATCTTCAATTAAAGAGTGATTAAACTTAGGGTCTCAGTTCTTCTGCTTGACACCTAGAAACCACTGTGTGTTCCTGGCCATGTAAGCCTCCCAGCTGGGCAACTTGTTTCAACAAAGCCAGAGAAGGACCAGAGCCAACTACAAAAACAGCCTGCCTGAGGGGAGGGGACACACAGGGCTCTTAACAGTGGGAGGCAGAATCCCTGGCAGCCACCTGAGGGTCTGCCCTACACTCAGGAGCCTCCAAAGATGATTAATGAGACTTGTTTAGGGAGCGTTTTGACATTACTTCTTAGGACAATAAAAGTAGTCCGTGGGATCATCAAGATGGTTCAGCCTGCAGCCCAGTCTTGATGGCCTGAGTTCAATTCCCCTGGAGCCACATGGTGGAAAGAGAAAACGAAACGCTCCAAAGTTGTCCTCTGATGGCCATAGACAAGCCATGACACACACATATGAGCGCACGCGTGCGCACACACACACACACGTGCACAGAAAATAAACAAACAAACATTGAAAAATATTTTTAAGTTGTTCTTGCTGTTCATGGTGACTACAGGCCAAAGAGCAAGGTGAAAACCAAGCCAAACTGCTTCAGTCATCATTCCACCCCTATCTATCATTTCAGCATGACCCAGTCCTCGCTAATGAAGCACTGAGCCTGCCTGGAAGACAAGAGACAATTCACCTGACCCCCAGAGTGTGCACTCTTGTCTCCATTTCCTCCATGTGGAATTAGAATGCTCACATTTAGCGCACTAGTCTATGGAGCCGTACACAGAGCACACTCAGAATGCCTAGATTAGTGGCTGGTGCGGCAAGTGCTCTGTCCTCTGTTGCTACGAGCAGCCAAAGCTGCTCTTAAACGCTGTTGAAATTGTGGTAACGATGCTTTTGTGACTCCGCTCTAAAGCCACATGACTGTGGATTTTGCAGGGACTGCCTGGCTCAGCACGGAACTGAGTCCTCACCCCGCTAGAAATTTTCTCTCTTGCAGCAGACCAAGCAAAACTGGTGATTTCAGACCAGGTAGACATGAAGCAGCTTCCAAAGGGAACCGAACTCTTTAGGGAATATGGTCCTAAATCAAATCAAGTCTTCTTATTCTTTTAAAAATCATGAGTACTGAGCTAGCAAGATGGACTCTGCAGGTAAAGGGCGCTTGCTGCCAAGCCTAAGGACCTGAGCCCAATCCTCTGGACCCACACCATAGGAAAGAGCTGCTTCCTGCAAATTATCCTGTCTTCCACGGGTGCACAATGGCACAAGTGTACTGACACATAAACACACACAATTGTAACCGAAAAGTTAAACCATAAGTACTATACACTGGAAACTTTAGATTTTTAATTGCATAAGAGGTATCTAAAATACACTTTACACGAAGCTTCACAGCTAACAATGAAATCCCCCATCAGCCCACATGTCCACGGCAGCAGTCTCTCTTTCACACAGTAACTCCTGCTTGTCAAAATGCATCTTGATAGAGTTCTGTCTCTACTTTTATATAAATGTGTATATAAAAATACATCAAAATACAATCTATTGGTTAAAAGGAGTTTTGTTATTTTTTTCTTTTCTTTTTGTTTTTCTTTTTAATTTTTTTGTTGATATTATGTTGTTTGGGTTCTCTGTGTGTGTGTGTGTGTGTGTGTGTGTGTGTGTGTGTGTGTGTGTTATGTACGTGTGTGAGAGCATGTATTCATGGCTCATGTGTTTATGAATGTGCCTGTATGCACCTGTGAAGGCCCAAGGAGGACATTGTGTGTCTTTCTTTATTGCTCTCTACCTTGTGTTTTGATATAGGGTGGTTCACTGAAACCGAATCTCATCATTTTAGCCTGGCTGCCCAGGAGCCCCCAGATCTGCCTGTCTCCACCTTCACCCAGCCTGGCTGCCCAGTGAGCCTCCAGATCTATCTGTCTCCACCTTTACCCTGAGGCTGAGGTTGTAGGCACACACAGACACCCCCAGCTTTCATGTAGGTGTTGGGGAAGGACTGACAAATCACAGCCTAGAATAGGAACAACCCAACCCCGCTGACAGAGGAGTGGGAAAACGAGTGTGGTGTGTCCACATAGCTGAAGGCTGCCCAGCCTTCAGAAAGAGGGAAGTTCCAAGGTGCACACCTGTAACCTCAGCACCAGGGAGGCTGAAGCAGGAATGTCGTGGGTTCAAGGCCAGTCTGGTGACAAGTAAGACTTGGAAGAGGCAAAAAAAAAGAAGAAGAAGAAGTAAAAGCGGGAGTCTGGTGTGTGCTACAACACAGACGTAGTCATTGAAGGCCTTGTGCTGAGTGAAGGAGTCAGACTGAAAGCTAGGGTCACTTCTGTGAGGCGGCTGAACACCCACCGCTCAGAAAGTCAGACGGTAGAGTGGTGGCAGCCGGAGCTTGTCAGGAGAGGACCATGGGGAGCTGTTTGGGAAGATGAGAAGGTCCTGGAGATACCTGGTGGTGACAGCTGACTATATAAATGTCTCTAATGACACTGGACTATCCCAGCAAAGCAGTTAAAACGACACAGCCATTTCCAGTCAGTTTACATGGCCTCAAATCCTCCACGTGCCCCCACCTCACACCCGTCACCAAATGCGGGGCCTTGTCCCCAGGTTCTCTCCTTCCCGCCATCTCATGAACCTCCCTCTTCGCTCTTTCTCTCATTCCTCTGGTCCTCTCCAAATACCCTAGTCCCCTTGCTGCTGCTCAAGGTCGCCAAGCATAGCCCCACCTCAGGGGCCTTTCCACTCGCTGGTCTCAGCCTGAGCCACTCTCCTCCCAGAGGTCTGCAGGGTCCCTTCCCTCCATCAGCACCTTTCCCCAAGGTCTCCTCTGAATTAAAATTTTGATGTGGGATTCCCCTCTGTGTGCTGTGAATATCATTGGTTAATAAAGGAACTGCTTTGGGCCTATAGCAGAGCTATAGGGGATCAGAGGTAGGCAGGGAAAACTAAACGGAATGCTGGGAGAAAGGAGGCGGAGTCAGAGAAGCCATGTAGCCCAGCCAGAGACGGACACCGGAACTTTATCCAGTAAGCCACAGCCTCGTGGTGATACACAGATTACTAGAAATGGGTTAAATTAGGATATAAAAGCTAGCCAATAAGAAGCTAGAGCTAATGGGCCAAGTAGTGATTTAATTAATACAGTTTCTGTGTGATTGTTTCGGGGCTAAGTGGCTGGGAACCAACAAGCAGCCTCCTGCAACAATTCCCTCTCTCATCATCTCTTTTGGCCTGTGCTCATTTTTCTCCTTATCAGTTTCTACTTTCTGGAAGATTCTTTATTTTACATACTTGTATACACCTAATGGGTACTCAACAACATTCTCCGTATCAGCACAGAGTCCCTTGGCTTTTACAACACAGCTAAACTGTGACTGTCTCCTTTTACTCCCCACACAGGGTTCATTAGTTGGAAAAAGCACAGAACTGGGCAAGCAAGATGGCTCAGCTACAAAAGGCGCTTGCTACCAGCTCTGACTGTCTCAGAGTCCAGATCGCACGGCACCACAGGAGGCAGAAAGAGAAAGCAAGTTCCTACACGTTATCCTCTGACCTCCACACAAGTGCTGTGGCTCATGTGGGAAATAAATAAATAAATAGTAAAAAGAAAACCATATCATTCCTTTTGCTTCAGCCCGGCTTCCCCCATGCCACGCCCCCTCACGTAAGAGGGCCACTGTTCAACAGCCTTTTCAAGGTCTCCAAGGCGCAGCCTGGTCTTTGTCAAGGTTCCCAGATGCAACCAAAAACTTCCAGAGTGATAGTGCAGTCTTTTCTCAGAGAGCCCTCTTTCCCAGGCTAAGGCCTGGGAGTCCCGCCAGGGAGCAGAGAGAGAAGGGAAGCTATGCGCCAGTCTGCCTATGCCCTGTGTGATCTTGAGGCTTCTGGTTGCATTTCTGGGAACCAGGAGTGGGTGAGGACTGTCACACTTGGCAGGGACTGGAGGCCTTCGAGGCCATTGCTAGGAAAGAGGAAAAAATCAGATGGAGAAAGCTGAACACTCAAACGCCCCCAGGGTACCGACAAGAGATTATCCTGGGTTAAGAGGACACTGCCTGTGCTCAGGCCGTATTTCCTGATTTAACAGCGGTTCTAAAACAACATCGACGACAGGTGACCTGACAAAATGTCTGAAACTTGAACCTCTCCCAACCCCACAGTCTTCACTTCAGGCCTGCAGGCAGTGTCCCCACGCAGCACCAAACTCTCGGACTTCACTTCTGTTCCGGGGACTTTGCCATTGTGTAAGGGAAGTCCTTGATACTTCCGGGTCCGTTTCTTCAACTGCAACCAGAACCAAAATATAACGCGATCTCGGAAGATTCTTGGAATAAAAGAGACTTAGCACACAGCACAGCACTTCAACAATATTAGGGAAGAGGACATGAGCAGAGGGCCTAGGGAATGTTGGGGGAGTAAGTGAGAGATAATAAAGGGATACGGGTATAGCATCTGCTAGTGTGGTACGGTCAGAGGTAAGGGAATTGGAGATTGCCATGGCACTGCCTAGGGACCAGTCCTTAATCTTTGGTGTGAGATTGCAGAGCCGGAGAGCCTGTGCTGGGGCCTCCAGCCCTGCAGGTGACGCTGCAACTCTGGGAGGCCCTTCTCCAAAATCAGGGCTTGCAATTCCATACTCTGGCCTTCACCAGGACCATTGTAGCTATAGATTATCTTAGTTTGGGGCCAAACATTCAGGTCTGTCACGATGCTATAATTATGTGTCTCAGAAAAAAATAATCTTAGCTGTCCCTCTGACTTCCCTCTTTTGTAGCTAGGGGAGGGGGAATCATAATTGGGAATTTTTTAGTTGCAAGCCAACAGAAACTCCAAGGTAGCCCAGCCCAAAGGAAATATATAGCCCCGTGGGTTTGACATGTCCAGAGGGCAGGCTAATTTGTGGTATGGCTGTGGATGGGTCCAATGATAACACTCTGACCTTACTTCTTTGTGCATATTTCTGGGTAGGATCCCTATGTTTTCTGGGGTTTTGTTTTGAGATGCCGGGCTCGAACCCCTGGCCCTTATGCTTGCTAGACAAATGACCCCAGCAATTATTCTTAAATAATGTCATTTCATTTATTTGGAGTGGGGCACACATGTCACAGCATGTGTGTGGAGGCCCCTTCAGTTCTCTCTTCCATCACATGGGTCCCAGGGATTGAGTTTAGGTCATCGGGCTAAGCAGCTAGTGCTTTTACCTACTAAGTCATCCTGTGGGCCCTGCATCTATTCTTACACAGTATCTTCAACACCCTAGCCAAGGAGACTCCCTGAGAGCTCAAGGGGGGTTGGGGGAATCTTGGTACAGAATGTCACTAACTTGAGTTCTGCCCCCTCTATTAGGAGATACAAGGAGCTGATTGCAAGACCTCCACAGATCACCCCTGCAGGGGCGTGACAAATGGAAGCAGTATTTTCAAATTCAAAACACAGATCAGAACAGAGAGATGCACAATGCCCAGAGCTAAATCGGGTGCTGTTACCTGAACTGAATGAGTGGACGCTTAGTGACACCTCCTCCCCACAGAAGGAATATTTACCTTGTCTCCTATGCAAAACATTCTTCACATTGTGTTGGTCGAGGGAACCAGGGCTTCAGCATCGAGCACTGCATTGCTTACCAGGGCTGGCTTAGTTAACTTTGGATCCCCTTTCCTATTGCCACCATCTCCTTGTATTATGCTATTTTTTTTAAAAGCATGACAGTTGCCCTTCTACAATAGCATTCATTAAATGTTCCATTGAACTTCTGTTGGCAGAAATCCATCTCCCAGAACCTGTCATGGATCCATTCAAAAATGAAGTCAGGCCATAATTCTGCCCACATACATTCCTCTAGAGGGAAAAAAAAGATATCCTAAACAAACAAAAACTGGCCAATAGAAGCACAGACATACAGACGTGGCCACAATCTATGTGGGTGCTCTCTGTCCTCAGAGCAACATCTCTATCAAATAAAGAAAAAATGGAGGGAAGCAGGTTTGCTTAAGCTGTCTTTGAGAACACAGTGCTCTTTGTTCACAGTGGTTAATTCACAGCCTTAAAATTGATCAGGCTTGCTGGGCACTAGAGAAGTGGAGGTAAGTGGATCAGCAGTTCAAAGGCAGCCTCGATGCTAATGGTTTTGAGGTCAGCCTGGGCTACAAGAGACCCTGTCTCAAAAAAAAAAACCAAAAAACAAAAAAAAACATACCAACAACAACAAATGTCAGTCTAGGTGACTAGGGAGAGGGCCAAGTCAGCAAAGTGACTGTCATGGGAGCGTGAAGACTTGAGTTTGGATCCCCAGCATCTATGTAAGATGCACGCGTGACAGTCTGCATCCGTAGCTCCAGCACTGGGGATGTGGACACAGGTGGACGTCTTCGCCTACTTTCTGGTGGTTAACATCGTAATGAGAACTGACTTGGGGAACCAAAGGGTTTATTACACCTTACAAGTTAGGGTCCATCATGGCAGGAAGCCAGAACAGGAGCTCTAGAACAACCTGGATGCAGGAACGGGAACAGAGAGCACGGAGAACAGTGTTTGCTGTCTTGCTCTCCAGGTTCACATTCAGCCTGTTTTCTTATCCTACCCAACCCCCCCCCCCCGCCCCTGCTTAAGGATGCACTGCCTACAGCAGGAGGGCCCTCTCAGATGGATGACTAAACAAGAAAATGCCTCCCTGTGGTTGTTTGAATGAAAATGGCTCCCATAAGCTTAGAGGGGGTGGCACTAGTAGGAGGTGTGGCCTTGATGAAGTGGGTGTGGCCTTGTTGGAGGAAGTGCATCACTTGGGGCCAGCTTTGAGGTCTCATGAAGCTCAAGCCAGGCTTAGTGGCTCAGTCTCTTCCTACTGCCTGTGGATCAAGATGTTGAACTCTCAGATCCTTCTCTGACACCATGTCTGCCTGCATGCCACCATGCTTCCCACCGTGGCCATAAAGGACTAAACCTCTAAACTGTAAGCCACCCTCAAATGTTTTCTTTTATAAGAGTTAACATGGCCGTGGTGTCTCTTCACAGCAATAAAACCCAAACTAAGACACCTCCTTAGGCTTGCCTACAGGCCAATTGGATGAAGGCATTTTCTCAATTGAAGTCCCTACTTCCTCAAATGACCCTAGCTTGTATCAGGTCGACAAATAGATAGATAGATAGATAGATAGATAGATAGATAGATAGATAGATAGATAGATAGATAGATAGATAGCCAGCACAGTGGGGAATCCCCAGAGGTTTCTGTAGCCAGCAAGTCCAATCAGTAGACTCCCAAGTTCAGTGAGAGACCTGTTTCAAAAACTAGGGTGAAGACTGATAGAAGACACCTCGTGACAATCTCTGGCTTCCATACACATGCATACACATGTGCACCTGCATGATCATACACAGGCAAACATACACACACACAAACATCAAAGATGATCCCAGCAGCCCAGGCCCACAGGAAGCTGGTTCTGTTAACATCTGTAACAGCACAGCCAAGGGGAAAGTCCTCTCCATTAACACACATTGGGTTGACCCATGTGAATTAGCCATGTCTGCAGGCAGATAATTGCTAACTATCGACCATTTTCACCTGAAGGGGCTAGAGCAGTGATTTTTGAAGACCCTTTCAAAAAGAAATAAAAAGTCCAAATTCACTTTCATAGCAATATCAGGACAATGTCTTTTCCACCAAGCTAATTGTTATATTCAACGTGCAAAAGCAGAGCTGGCAAAATGTTTCAGTCACTGAAGGTGCTTGACACCCAGTGTAATGACAAGAATTCAATACCCAGGACCCTCATGGTGGAAGGAGAGAACAGGGTCCTGCAAATTGTCCCCTGACCTCTACATGTGCATGCTTTCATATACACACAATACATACACACGCAAAATAAATCAACGCAAGAATACATAAATGTATAAATGAATAAATAAATACAATTTTAAATCAAAGTGCGAAAGCAATTGTGTCTTAATCTGTTTTTTGTCACTATTGCACAATTCTAGACCAGGCTCAAAGAGCTGCAACTGGCCTGCTTGCTGGCAGAGTCCCAAGGTGATCCAAGGTGTCACAGCAAAGAAAGGGATAGCCTCTGTGTGTCTAGGTATTCAGGTTGGTTTTCTTGCTTTTGAAACAGTATCTCACTTTTGCCCAGGTGGACCTCAAACTCATGCTCTTGTTTCCTCAACACTGGGATGTCAGGATTACAGGTATGCACCACCAAGAGCAGTCCTTTCTCCTCATAAAGCCACCAGTACTCAATCAATCATGGGCCTCCACCCTGATGACTTAGAGCTAATCACCTCCCAAAGGCCCCACCTCTAAATGCCACGGTTGGGTTAAGATGTTGGAGCAGCATCCTGTCCACACCTCATAATGAGAATTCATATCCAGTGTCAGTTTCAGATAGGGACAGGCCATCTTTTGGGGGAGGACGTATGGGTTGAGACAGGTTTCGCTCGGACTTGCCTGTCCTGAAACTAATTCTATAGACCTGGAACTCACAGAGTTCGGCCTCCTGAGTGCTAGGATTAAAGGCATGTGCCACCATGTCCGTCAGGACAGGGCATCTTTACAGCATGCCAAGGGGTGATATTATTTGAATCTGGGATTCCTTCATTGCCTTCCACTGGAAGAACACGGGGCAACAGACAGGATGCAGAAGCACACAGGACGGTCCAGGGGCCTATTAGGAAGCCAGGCATCAAGGAGATACAAAGAAGTGTTAACAGCACCCTCCCACTGTGGGAACTACTACTCCAGGGCAGGTGGTTCTGGGTTGTATAAGAAAGCAGGCTCCATGTTATAACAGGTACTTTCTTGGACTGCTAGCTCCTGAATAATGACATGGAGACTTCTTATTAATTATGAAAGCTTGGCCTTAGTTTAGGCTTGTTCCCAATTAGCTCTTAAAACGTAAGTTAACCCATCTACCAAAAAAGAAAGAAAGAAAGAAAGAAAGAAAGAAAGAAAGAAAGAAAGAAAGAAAGAAAGAAAGAAAGAAAGGAAGGAAGGAAGGAAGGAAGGAAGCAGGCTGAGCAAGCCTTGGAACACAAGTCAGTAAACATTGTTCCACCACGGTCTCTGCTTCAGTTCTTGCTTCCAGATTCCTGCCCTGAGATCCTACCTTGGCTTTCTTTGCAATGAATTGGAATGTGTAAAACGAAAGAAACGTTTCATTGCCCAAGTTGGATTCAGTCATGGTGTTTATCATAGCAATAGAAAGCAAACTAAGGCCAGGCGGTGGTGGCCCACGCCTTTAATCCCAGCACTCGGAGGCAGAGGTGGGCAGATCTCTGCGAGTTCAAGGCCAGCCTGGTTTACAGAGAGAGTTCCAGGCCTGGCTCCATAACTACTGTGAAACCCTGCCGAAAGAAAGAAAGAATGAGAGAAAGCAAACTAAGACACCCATGCAAATAAAAAGTCTGGGGTCTTAATAGTTTTTAGAAGTATAATAATAGATGCCTGTAATGCAAGAGCTCCTATATTAGGAGCATCCATGGAAAGATACACAGGAAATAAAACAGTATGGTTACTGGAGAGAAAGGAGTTGAACAGACACAGGGTGACTTTGACCTGGGGGGAGGAGAAGGCCTAATGAAGGGAAGGCACTGAAGAGTCCCGGAGGCAGGTGTCCTTACTCCGCTCTCTGTTGTAAATATCACAGTACTGAGGAAGTTTAAAAGAAAAGTTTGTTTTGGCTTCCAGATTTAGACCAAGGTCACTAGGCCCTGCCCCTGGTGATGTCCTCCTTGTTGGCAGAGTCCCAGAACAGTGCTGTAAGTTCGGTGCTCCTGGGAGACCTAGTCAAACTGGCTACAAAGGCACACCCAGTCCAGAGATGACTATTAATCCGCTGACCAAATGGATGAGTTTATCTGTTAACCGAGTAGATGGGCTATCCCACTCCTTATAGGGAACTCCTAATCAGGTCTTAAAATGCCACCTCTTTTCCTCTCCAAATGGAAGTTCAAGTTCAACTTAGAAGGAGCAAACCATGTTTCAGCCCCTAGCACAGGAGCAACAGGGATTACTTGAGGCTACACCTCAAGTGTGGTGGGTGGGCTCCCTGGGACCAAGATAGCAGCGATCCAGACCTCTAGATGGCCAGATTTTATCTACTGCAGAGGTGGAAGTTATATCCCAAGACCAGTCAGGTGCAAGAATGTTCTAGGAAGACCAAGAGCGGGAGCTTTCCTGAAGCCCCCAATTTGTGCCGGAAAATCTCAGCACCATTAGAACGAGGCTACAAGTGACTTGTCATGGTGCCTGTGACGCGCTCCAGCGAGGGGAGGAGTAGGGCAGGATAGAGAGTTCGTGTATGTGGTATATGATGGTTACAGAATGGGGACACACGGAGGAAGGGATTTCTGCACCTGGGTAGGGTATGGAGTCCCCGCGGTGTGTACAGAATGGGACGAGGAGGTGAGAAGTGGTCTGTGGGAACTACAGAGGATGCGAGGCTGGAGCCTGTGAAGTGGGACCAGGCGGGTAGGGAGCTTGATGAAGCAACTGGCCAGGCTAACTCACCTAGGCAGGCAGGCTCCGCCCGCGGGCTTTCCCGGTCGGTCCCCGCCCTCTGCACTCCCTCCCTCCGCCTACAGCGCCCAGGCTCTACAGGTGACCCAGCGCCACAGTCACTCCGACGCCACCACCTTAGCTGCCACCACCGCAGACTCGAGCCCCAACCTAAGCAGGTATGACAGCGACCCTCGCGCGCGCTCGCACCCGGGCAGTGACCGCAGTCCGGCCCTGACAACTGCCGAGAGTGGGCCACCCAGCCTCAGTTTCCCACGGGAGGGCGTTGGGGTGTCTGTTCGCCACCAAACTCGCCGCTGAGGAGTCCGTGGGACTGGACCCGCTGGGGACGCAGGGAGGACAAGGGAAAGATTCGCTCAGCGAATCGGGGGAGAGACCCAGAGTGGGTCATACTCCTGTCGCAGCTGGAGGGAAGGGCTGTGGTCAGAATGGGCGGAATGGGCGGGGCGTGCTGTAGTTTAAGAGTTGACAACAGCCAAACTAGAGCGCATCCCAGGTCGCCAAGCAAACCCTCCAGGAGGTCTCTCCTCTTCCACAGAGGAGAAACTGAGGAGGGGTGGGCGCACTCCTGCAAGGATCCCAGAGATAAGTTGCTGCGTGCACATCTGAGTCCAGGCATCTGACCCTAGAGCTTGATTGTGGTCTCCTCTGCCAGGCCAGCCAACTCTGGGGCACACCGATGTAAGAGGCAGTACTGGGGAGGAACCCAGATCCAGGTCCCAACCTACGCTGTCACCATTCCGGGATTTTGAGCAAAAGTTAGTGTCTAGAGAATGTCACATGGCATAGATGTGTTGAACACAGGACATGTGGGACAGAAAACAGACCATAGAAAAGGAAACTGAGGCACAGGGTTTAGAGAGCAAGCTGCCGTTTTTCCCACTTACAAGAAATCTCCATCAGTGAGGGTCTTGGAGCACCTCAGTCTGGTGTGATCCCTGGGTGAGAGTCTGGGGAGTTCCGTGATGAAACATCTTCCAGCAAGCCAGTGCGAGGGTCTGTCCTCCTTCCTCTCAAACTTATTCCAAGCCCTGCTCTCCCTGCTCCCTAAAGATAATCACCATCTACAAATGGAGTATTTTTTTCTCAACCTTTCTCAACACCTATACTAGTCATATAAACAAGCCCACAGGAAATATGTAAAATAGTAAGGTGGTGGGCAGATATGTAAAGTTAATTGTATAATCCATCCACACCATTGGGCAATGGGGACTTACATTCAACATTCTAGAATAATCCATGTTACTGCGTAGACATGGAACTAACATAAATTACTATTTTGGGGTCAAGTTTGAATTCTTGTTCTTTGTTCTCAGTTTCACAGGGTATAAATTTGGGGGACAAGGTCTTTTTTTTTTCTTGCATACACAAAAGCCCTGTATGCATACATGTACAGACAACCATGTGAATACACAATGACATAAGACAGACTCCAAAGCACACTGACATATGGACAGGCAAGCCCATCTCTACCTTATCCATGGTCAAGGACAAATCCATCTCCCTCTGCTTGCAGCTTCCACTGAGCCCAAGGGCCAGCAAGAGACAGTCCTCAAACTCTACCTGTCTGTGCTCAGTGGACAGAGATGACACCAAAGACCCCATTGAGGGGCTCTCTACGACGGCCACCACTGTCATCCTTACTCTCCAATAGGAGACAGAGTGATTAAGAACTGGGAGCCAGGGACTCAGCAGTTGGCAGCGTTTGCTGCTCTTTCAGAAGAGCGAAGTTTAGTTCCCAGGCCCCATGTCGAGCAGCTCACAACCACCTGGAACTAGCTTCAGGGGACCTGCCACCCTCTTCCTGCCTCTGAGAATACTCACACACAGGGTGCAAACACAGAGAGACACATAAATTTAAGAACCATGGGTTCTTAAGCCGAGTGTCCAGTCACCTGGTCATGTGCCCCACACTTTCTGGGTATAAGATTATGTCCTTCTTCAAAGGTATGATAGGGCCATCAAAAGTTTGCAGGAGTTGGCATGGTGGTACAATGCCAGTAATCCCAGTGCTTAAGAGGCACAGATGAAGCCAAGCGGGGGTGGCACATGCCTTTAATCCCAGCACTCGGGAGGCAGAGGCAGGCAGATCTCTGTGAGTTCGAGGCCAGCCTGGTCTACAAGAGCTCATTCCAGAACAGACTCCAAAGCTACAGAGAAACCCTGTCTTGAAAAACAAACAAGCAAAAAAAAAAAAAAACCAGAAACAAAAATAGCAAACAAAAAAAAAAGAGGCACAGATGAACTGCAGGTTCGAGGCCAGCGTTGGCTGCATAGCATGCTAATGGTAAGGCAGCCAGAGTTCATAGCAAGATATTGTCTCCAAAAGACCTAAATAAATAAACAACAGACAGTTTCTTGGAATGTTTGATAACAATCAGGCTATCAAAATGCTAAAAGTAGAGATACTTCAGTTTCAATTACAACTTTGATTTACTCAGGTCGGGCGAATGCACCACTGTTTTCACATTTGTCAAGTGGGCTTAATGATAATAGTTTCTCCAAACTGTTGAGTGTTCAGTAGGATGATGCAAGTAAAATTCAGAATGTCTTCTTCTGGCCAGGGGAGACCCTAAGATGGTCCTGTGGTATAGGCAATGTCTAGCTACCACTTAGGACCACTTCCACACCTCAAGGGCAACCAGAGACCTGAGCACTGGATAGGAGTCAAGGGAGATGGTGGCTCATAACCATCTATAACTCCAGTTTCAGGGGATTCCATGCCCTCTTCTGGTCTCTGTGAACACCAAGCACACATCTGCTGCACACATGCAGGCAGACACCCACACACATAAAATTAAGAGAATAAATCTTTTATAAAAAGCTTTTAAAAAGAAAGCCTTTGGGCAGCCTTTATGAGGCTGTGTGTGTGGCCCACATGCCTCTTACTATGTGTGTATGTGTGTGTGTGTGTGTGTGTGTGTACGTGTGTGTGTGTGCACCTGTTCACATGCTCCTGTGAGATAATGCATGCCTATATGTTTGTACATAGATTCATATCTGGTGTCTTCGTCCAGCCTGTCCACTTTTCTTACTGAGGCGGTGTCTCTCACTGAACCTGAAGCTCTCTGGCTAGCCTGCATAGTGAGCTTGCCCCAGGATTCTGCCCCTTATCCTGAGCACACCCTCAATTATGTAGGCTATGGGGTTGTAACCTCTGGTCTCACACTTGCCCGGTAAGCGCTTTATCCACCGAGCCATCTCCCCAGCCCCACACGCTCCTTTTAAAAGTGTAGGTTAGCTGTTCTGGAGCCATAGCTAGGCTGTATTAAGAGCGTGTATCGCTCTGGCAGAGGGCCTGACTTTGGTTGCCAGCACCATGTCAGGTGGCTCACGCCACTTGTAACTCCATCCCCAGGGGACCTGACACCTCTGGTGTCTCTGGGCACCAGTATTCATATGCCCTTACCCACACACAGACACATACACACATAATTAAAAAAAAAAAAAACAAATCTTCAAAGGTGCAGGTTAGCCCTGAGATTTTAAGCAGTGAGAGCTCGTTGGTTCCCCTTCAGTCTGGGTGGGAACCTCCAAGATCCCACTGTCCCCTGGAAGCCACCCCTTATTCTCTAAGAATAGCACACTGCAAAGTGAGAACAGGACTCCAAAGCCACTTCCGTCTCCCGGGTGATTTAGATAAACTGTGTCATTTCAGCTCTCTAATTTGGCTCTTTCGTGACTGTTTCCTTGTGGGGAAACAGAGCTGATGCACAGTGGCAGCCTTGAAGGGTTGTTTCGGGTATTAAGTAAGTCAATACGCTTAAACCACTCTGTTACTGCCTGGATTACAGTAAATACGGCCTCAGCATTCTGATAACGGCAGTGTTAACTGGCCAGACCCAGTGACAGCACTTCAAGGAAGGCCCCAAAGAAGGAAATCTCTGGGGTAGGTTTTGAAGGCTGCACAGGAGTTCTTCTGGGGACAGAGAGAAAGGAAATGCACACAGAGGAAGCAGCCTTAGGCAGCAGGGCAGCAGTGGCGCACACCTTTAATCCTGGCACTTGGGAAGCAGAGACAGGAGGATCTCTGTGAGTCTGAGGCCAACCTGATCTAGTTAGCCAGCTCCAGGCCAGCTTTCTTTATGGATGCTGGGGATATGAACTCGGATCCTCATGCTTGTACAGGAAGCACTTAGTCCACTGAGCCGCCTCTCCAGGCCCATGTATTAGGTTTGAAATGAGAATTTGATTTTTTTTTAAAGCAGAGGCTGTGGTGGCAAAAGAGCAGACACTCTGCGAGCCCACATATAGGAGGAGGCCCTCAAGGAGAGGGCTGGGGAGGGATGGGGCTGTGCTTCATGGTGCAGACTCTCTCATGTTAGTGGGGGTGAAAGACTCTGGAAATGGACAGCAGTGTAAGCTGCACAATGGCAGAAGTGTGCTTAGGCACACTAAACTGTGCCTTTGAAAATGGTTTGTGGTTTATAATTTGAAGAAAAAAAGAGAGAGAGAGAGAGAGAAAGCTAGAGATTCACTTGGGGAGCTGGGTATATGTAGCTCCATGGTAAAACACTTGCCTAGCATGTGCAAGACCCTAGGTTTGATCCTCAGCGCACGCACACTCACTCACTCACTCACTCACTCACTCACTCACTCACAAGGCAACAACAAAATAGGAGCGTCAGCTTCAGCTGTCCTGGGTTCCAGCCTTGCTTGGTCCTGACATTTCTCAACTCTGTGGACCCAGCTGAGTGACTCCTTCTCCACGCTTCATTTTCCCACCTGCAAAATGGGGCGGACAAAGTGCTGGCTGCATAGGCCCTGTACAAACATTAAGTCATTTTGTGCATACACATGGTTCTGCTGCCTGAAGCTATCACAGGTCAGGCTCAGGGGAGCGGGGCGACTGAAACCAGCAACTGGAATCAGATCCTAAGACCTCAGGTTTAAATTCTGCACAAGGATGAGAACCCATTTGACCCCTGGAACCCTGGCGAAAAAGATGAGCATAGTGGCACACACCTGTAATCCAGTCCTGGGAGGTGGAGACAGAACAATCCCTGGAGCTCACTGGCCAGTGTGTCAGCCTAATTAGCAAGTCCCAGCCCCCGCTAGAAACCCCATCTCAAAACAACAAAGTGGTCCACTCCTAAGGAATGCCACTTGGAGCTGACTCTGGCATAGACACACACACACACACACACACACACACACACACACACACACAAATGGTGGGGGAGGGGTCAAGTCTGTATTTTCTATTATCATTGACTTTGAACAAATTAGAAATTATAATTTTATAATGCAAAGTACAAAGTGTCAAACCAGATAAACTCTTGTCAGCTGGGAAGAAACACAAGATGCTGGGATCCTCAGCCTTGGCTTGTTATCCGACAGATCACAGAGATTCCAATCCGGCCCTGCTTAGGGACAGTGAGACCCAGGCAAGTCCCATAACCCCTCTGTGCCTCGGGTTTCTCATCATAAACTGGAAATAAGGATTCTGCCCGCAAGATGGATGCTTTGAGGGTTAAAGGGCAAAGCACTTACTACAGTGCTTGGCCCCCAGTGAGTCCTGAGTGCATGGGTGTTAGGTAACTAGTTTTGAAATGACCTGAAAGCCTTAGAAATTATGTTTTGAGAGACGTGACTGTTTGTTTTCATCTGTTACAGTTATATATTTATTTTGTCAGTGTGTGGGGGTGTGAACACGCCACCGTAAGTGTTTGGAGGTCAAAGGACAACTTGTAGGGGTCAGTTCTTTCCTTCTGGCCTGAGTGAATCCTAGGGATGGAACTCAGGGCTTGGCAGCAAGCCCCTTTCCCACTGAGCCATCTTGCAGGCCCCTGTTTGTTTTAGTTGTGAAGTAGGCTCTGTGGATTAGAGGTGAAAGCTACCTCAGAGAGGTTATTTATTTATTTTGACACTAAAGATTCTTATCCTAGCCCTGACGCTGAGTTTTCTAGAAGGTCATTTGTGACCAGACAGTGTGACCGATCCTGAAGGCTCTGAAAGGTTCCTAACTGCCCAAGGCCACACAGTAAAAACAACCCTCTTCCTCCTTTACCCCCGCCCCCCCCCCCGGGACTGGGGAAGTCTTAGGAGTGTGGCAGTGGATTTGGAAACACCTGGGAAAGCCTGGCTCTTCCCTTCCCTGCTGTCCTTGGGGTGCAGACCTCAGGGACAAAGTCAGGAAAACTTACTGCTTTCTCTCTGTGTGTGGGGGAGGGAGCTCATTCACAGGTGAAGGCTGTGGTCTCTGTGGAACTGCTGATCTGGCTCCTCTTAGCACTTCCGGCAGAGATGGATGCTCTGCCAACAAGATCCCATTGCTTGGAATTGCTGGCATTCCTAGACTAGAGAGTGTGTTTACACATATTTGTGTGTGTGTGTGTGTGTGTGTGTGTGTGTGTGTGTAGGTTGTTTCTCCCCCCCTTTGAAGCCTGGTGACAACACCCTCACACGCCAGGCAGATCACCTCTACCCTCTGCTCATACCCCAGTGAGAAGCAGTTGGTCTTGGCCTTGGTGGATTGTTAGAGAAAAAAACTGCGGTCTGAGGCTGTGAATTTAAGGGCAGCCTCTGAAGGACTGCTTACAGATTATGGGATGGCAAGTGTCAGATATTAAGAACAAGCCTGGCACCTGATGAGTAGTAAATGCTCATTAAAAGGAGGCAAGCGAGGAAAGGACAGAGAAGGCAAAGCGATGAAGAGGAGAGGGAGGAGGCAGAGAGGAGGACAGAAGTGTTAGACACAGCCATCGGCCTGCTGGAATAGAGAGCCTGACGGCAGCATTGGAGGGAGAAGAGCAGGGGCTGGCCCTGAGGGCTGCTGACTCTAGGGAGAGCTTCAGTAAGAAGTTCAGTCTCTTGGAGGAGGGCCTCCACCTGCTGGGGAGGAAGGTTTTGGGGGCGTCCCTGAACCTGTTCCTACCTCCCCACCACCCCCTGACCTCCCCACCACCCCCTGACCTCCCCACCCTGGCCCAGGCATCAAGGCTTGCCCAGCTCCTTACTTCTGCCTCCTCCAGACAATTTGTGTAGTTTACCGTCCCAGAGTGCCTGTGTGAGCAGGCTTGTGCAGAGTGTGCTCCAAGGGCTGCCCCAGGACTGACATTTGGCTCCTCAGGGAGAGCATGTGGGCTGGGCAAAGTCAGAAACACTGTCACTTATGCCTGGCACGCTGAAAGATCACATTAGGGCTAGGTATGCTGGGGATGCTGCCAATACCCCACCCCACCCTACCTTGGCTCTGGTCCACTGACTGGCTAGGGGTTACTGGGTTGTTACTGGGGTGACAGAATCTGGGACTCCCCAGGAAAAGGCACTCAGAAGTTGGAGGCATCCCAGGCAGGAATCGGGGGTGCCTCACATGCTGGCTACTATAACCTGCTTTGTAGGAATTTAAACCAGGGGCAAAGTGAGGGTGTTCGGTTGCTGTGGGAGTTGAGGCTCTAAGCTGATGCTCATCGAACATCTGCAAAATAAGAGTAATGGAAGAGTGGGAAGGAAGCATGGCAGGAGATGGGTGCACGCCAGCATTAAAATAGACACTGAAAACATCCCTGGAATGCCAAGCCATGGCTCTGTTCCCCGGAGCCTCCTCGGCCCCTCACCTGGAGAGCCCCTTCCCACTCTCATCTCAGTCCTGCAACTCCCAAGAGGACCTTCCCAGTAGGGTTGGTCTTAGGTGGGTAGGGTTGCTCCTGGTGGGGCTGACAGTCTAATAGGCCAAAGCTCTTCCCTGGAGACCCTCCGAAAGGCATCTCAGCTCCTCCCCCAGAAGTCCCCACACTGCCCTGGAAACAGCTGTCCTGCCTGTTTTTTCTTTCTAGAATGGTATGAATGCAGATGAGGCCACGTGGCTTTCTCCCCATCAATACAGTAGCAAGGGGATCAGATCCTGGGTTTTGCACCAAAACTGGGGGGGTTATGTTTTTGTTTGTTTTTTGTTTGTTTGGTTTGAGAGTTTCTGAGTTTCTCTGTAACTTTTGAGCCTGTCCTGGAACTAGCTCTTGTAGACCAGGCTGGCCTCAATCTCACAGAGATCCGCCTGCCTCTGCCTCCCGAGTGCTGGGATTAAAGGTGTGCGCCACCACTGCCAGGCCCCAAAACTGTGTTTTGCTAAGCATGTACCACATCCCCAGCCCAGGGCAGTACTATATACCATACGCAAGCACTTGCATTATGTCACTGAATTCTTTCAGCAGCCACAAAAGTGGGCAGTGTAACTATCTCCACCTTACACATGGGGACACTGAGTTTTCTCTCTGAGCGAATATGTTACCGCCTCACAGTTGTCCTGCAAAACAGGTGACAGAGTTGAATGGAACCCGAGAGGCTAAGTCGCTTGCTTTACCCAAGGTCACTAAGAGCTAGTGAATGGTGAAGCTGGGATTGTAAACTGGGCAGTTTGGCTGCAGAGTGCACTATTTGCCTGGACATGTCCTCTCAGAAGCTAGGTGTCACCTGAGCAACCTGGGGTAGATGGGAAGTGGAATTTTTCCCTCTGAGACATGGCTCTCAATGTCTTTGGGCCACCTGCAGTTGAATATAAGGTTTCAGCTTTCAGATCAACTGGGACTCACTCTGTGTTGTTGTGTGGGTTGAGCTCTTGGTCGCCCCAACCAAGAGGCTGCCAAGTGTTAGCATGTGACTACCACTCTAGGGCCCCTCTAATCTGGGGCACCAGCTCAACCTCCAAACTGCTCAACGATCACAACTTCCTCTGACCCAATCGATGGTTACAAAGGAGAGGCAGGCAAAAAAGACTAGCAACTGACTTCAGTCGCTGGGCCAGCCTGCCCCTGGAGCAAGATGGAGAATGTATGGCCTGGACTCCATGCAGGGAAAAGAGAAGCTAGACTTCAGTAGGGAGCTCAGAAGGCCCCTTAGAGGGACAACGGTACTGACCTTTCTGCTTTTTCTGCAATGCTAGGGCAGAACCCATGACTGTGTATATGCTAGGCAAGCTAACTGACCCTGAGTCGTGCCCTCAGCCCTTCGTTCTTCCTCCTTGTCTCTGATCTCAGGTTGGCGTGGGATGGTATCTAGTTAGCCCCGGTGCAGTGAGACCTGCTCTGGAGGTCTTTACGGAGGAGCCTTTACACTTACAGAGCAATGACTGCAAAGCTGTCGGAGCTGGCAGACAGTATAGGCTATCTGTATTTCCTCAGTTAGTCTGCTCCCAATAGCACCAGCAGGGGAGACGTGAGCCCCCAGCACCCATAGCCCCCACCATCATCATCATTACCCCTTAGCACCATTCCCACACCCATTATCATCTTTATCGTGTCCATCATCACCACCATCACCCCCATCTGCAACAGCAACAGGACCCACATGGTTTTTCAGATCCAAGGTCAAGGCCCAGTCTGAAGACGGACATACTCAGAGGACATGATGCATCTCATTCCCTAGAAAGATAAGAAAGAATCTAGACCTCAACAGTTCAAAAAACACCAATTCAGTTCCTAGTTCTTCCACTTTCTAGCCACATGGCTTCGGGGAATTGACCCAGTCTCTCTGAACAGAGATCTGATCTATAAAATGGAATGATTGCAATTCCTCCCTCTTGGGCTCATGGGAAGGGACACATAAGCTCATTCAGGTACAGCCCTGGCACAGGGCCTGGCTTGGATTGTAAAAGCAAAACAAATACAGGAAAAACACACAGGCCAGAGGAAGAGTAGTTAAGGGCATAGCTCGAGGCCCTGGCTCTGAGTCAGTTCCCATCAGCTCTGGATTTCAGAGGCAGGTGGAGCCCACTGTGAGATCCGGTGCGGAACAGGGTGGCTTGCAGGCTGCCCAGCAGAGACCACCTAAGGGCTGAGCATAGAGGGAAGTGAGAGTTCCTGCCCAGACTGAGGCTGAGATGCCCACTGAAGTTGTAATCCATGCAGTGTGAGACAAGTCAGGAAGGAGACTTGTCCAGCTGAAGGCAGAAGTCCAGGAAGAACCAACTACTTCCTCTCTCAATCCAAGACGTTCCCCCAAGCACCAGCACAGACCCACTCCCCCTTCATACATGGAGACATTCCCTTCTGGGACTGTTATCTTCTTGATGATTTGTTTCTGAACAGCAATAAAGACAGCCCAAGGCAGCTCCTGTGCCGGTGTATCCTGAAAATCTTACCTCCAGCCTCCAGGGCTGCTGTGCACAGCTATAGAGTGTGTGCTACACGACTCCAGGATGTCATCCAACCAAATACGTTATGAATGGTGGCCCCTGGAGTTGTGAGGTACACAATTGCACAAACAAACAGGGCAGGTCTGCCAGCCTCCTTCTCCTGAGCAGGATAGAATGATTGTATCAGTTCCCAGTGCAGGCTCAAAGCAGAGAAGGGTTGGATGGCGTCTAGATGTCAATCAAGACCCAAACAGCCCAGGCTCGCTGCCTAAGCAGACCAAGCAGGTTTGTAGCTGACCTTGAGAAGTTTGTGCATGAGCATCGTGGTGACTGGGGATGACAGCAGGTTATAGATGGTCATTAAGAGAGATGACGAGGAAGCAGGGAGGCAGAGTGATCACGAAAGCAGGCTTTGCAGTTAGCTGTGGGCTCAAGTCCCTGGGTTCAGTCCCCAGCACTGCCTAGCAAAACACAAATTCCTGGGTTCAATTCCAAGCATCATATACATATAAAATAATAATATGATAACAAAATCTTACTATCTAGACCTTTACTAAAAGTGTACCATCCTTATTTTGGCTTAGTTTCCCAAACCCTGCTCCAGGTGCTTGCTTTCTGGGGAATTTTGTGAACTCCAGGCTCACGCCACACCCCAGACCAAGCAAATCAGGCACTCTGAGGGCAGAGTCAGGTGTCAGTGTCGTTTCAGAAACTGTAGGTGACCCTTCCAGGAAGACGTATTGAGAGTTCTTTCCCTGGTTCTTCTCCAGTTCTTTCTGTGACCTTCTGCCCAGAAGCAATTCCTGTTTCCACAATCAGAAAGCCATCCCAGCAGCTGGGGAGACAGCAAGGCCAGTGAAACCCTTGCTGTCTCAGTGTGGGGACCTGAGTTCAATCCCCAAAACCCCTGTAAGAATGCCAAGGCAGGGAAGCGCATGTTTATAGTCCCAACACAGGGGAAGCAAAGATAGGAGGATTCCTGGAGCAGGCTGGTCACCAAGCCTACCTTCATGAGTAAGGTGTGCGCCAATGAGAGACCCTGTCTCAAAGCAGGTGGATGGCATCTGTGAGAAGGACAGCCCAGGTTGACACACACACACACAGAGCACACTGACACACACATGGAGGGAAGAGAGAGAGAGAGAGAGAGAAGACCACAATGTCCTTGTCTCCTAAGGCCTACACCACTGTATCCGGATTTGGCACCATCCTTGTGGACAGGCTGTCAAGCTGATGTTCCAGGTGCCTGACTGTGATTCACATAACATTTTGCTCTGGGATGGAGGATGTTGGGGAAGGAACTCAAGACCTTAAAGCATGCTGTGCGAGTGCTCTGCCGCTAAGCTGTGCCCCCAGCAATAGTCATTTTGTTTTTCATCAAATTTCACTCGCACCTGGTTTTCAGGTTTTCTCTAAACATCTCATCCCAATTTCCCGTGGTCTCCTGAGTCTGCCCCATCTTTCCTTAGTGGCATCACCTTCCATAAGAGCTTGAAGCCCAGGAGAAAAGAAAAAGCTTACGCCAGGGGGAGACCAATTTCAACGAGCACACAGGTTCCTTGGCATCTGGCTGGGGTGCGTCTTACTGGAAGGACACACGCTTTGCATGCTCAAGGTCCTGGATGCGTCCCCAGCATGGTAGAGTTAAAAGAGAAAGATTCTGTTCCGATGGGTCACATCAGGTTTGAGTTTTGTCTCTGTGTGGAGCTGTCAGTCACTGTCCAGGCACCATTGCTACTGTCCCTCTCATTTCTTGGGGGATTTTTTGGTTTGGTTTGGTTTCGGTTTCCGACATGGAGTCTCACTAGAATGACTTCCAACTTACTTGGGGCCCAAGCTGGCCTTGAACTCTCCATCTTCCTGCCTCACACTCTGGAGAGGCTGGGGTTTATAGGCTCATACTACTACACCCTACTCTGGTGCCATCCTTTAAGTGGAGAGACAATAAGTCAGTGATTCTTAAACTAGAGCATGACCCGGAACTCCAGAAGGTGGTTGAACTGGAGTTTCTGACTTAGGAGAACTGGGTAGGGCCTGAGGATCTGCCTTGCCAACAGCGCTCGCAGGGGCTGCAGCTACGGTCAGGACGACAACCAAACTTTGCAAACCACCTCTCTCAGTCATGCACTGGGCATTTGGCCCAGGGACTCTCGCCCAGTTGGGTTCTCCATAGGCCCCCACAAGACAGTTTTATTTGGTCTAAGGCACACAGGCCACATAGAAAAATCAGATTTTGGTTTGCTTCTGTGGCCAAACTATGTCTTTGACCAGACCTAAGCGGTTTCCTCAAGTTCAAACCCACAATTTAAAGATATAATTGCTACCCAGAAGACAGAGTTTCTGTGGTCATGCAGACCTCTTCCCCATTCCACGGCTTCTGCTGTGTGCAGTTCGCCACAGAGGGGTCTTGGGGGTGACACAGGTGAGCCCGTCAAATGCACTTTAGCCTCACTTCTGGGGGCTTCAGCCTCAGGCCTGGAGCCATAGGAGGGAAGGGACAAACATCACCCTCTCAGAAAGCTGGAGTCACTACAGCTTTGGAGACAGACTGGGCCCAGTGCCACCCTCCACAACTGCCCTGATCAAGAATGACCACCCAGCCCCCAAATGCTTCCCTAAGGCCTTGAACTTGAGAGGGCTGGCAGGCAGGTCTGAATGGGGCGGGGGGGGGGGGAGAGTGAGCTCTCGGGACTTTTCTTCCTGGATTGGAGCACTGATGACTTTGGCGTGGGGGTTGGAGAACTGCATCACCATTCACTGGAGAAGGCAGGTGCATTGGTACCTTTCACTCGGTTTCTCTTGTCACAGCTGGGTGACCCTGAGTGACCTTCTGTGCTGGAGAGGTGACAATTCCTTGCAGGCTCAGAGGATTAAGTGAGGTGGTGTCATGTGATAGTTCCTGGTGCATACTAGGTGCTCAGCAAGTGTTGTTGCTGCCACCATGGAAGTACAGATAGGAACTATGATTTCATTCTGCAAACAGCCTGAACACCAACTCCCTACCCTGCCTCCCTGCACCCTGACCTCACACCCCCACCCTAAACCCCCAACCCAACCCTCTTCAGGCCTCTGTGGCCTTCTGCTCATGAGAGTTGGTTTATAATCAAAAAACACCTATTTGTCCCCAAAAATATTTATTGCAATAGCCAACCCATATTTAAGCCCTTAATTCATTGTTCACGCTCAATGCTGTCTTATATTAATATAATGTGATACACAGGCATGAACCATAGAATCAATTAAACATTCTGTGATTCTGAGGATGGAGCCCAAGACCTGGCACGAGCTAGCCAAGTGCACTTGCAGTGCCAGGCCTGGATTTTTGAGATATAGTCTAGCTATGGAATCCTGGATGGCTATGAACTCATAGTCCTCCTGCCTCAGTCTCCCCAGTGCTGGGGTTAAAGGTATATATCACCACACCCAGAAATATATTTTATTTTCAGTTGTGATTTTAAAAAATAAAACAAATATTAAAAAAAAACCCTTGTAACATACAAATGGTCACATCTTTGTTTTTATTGTTGGGGACAGAACCCAGGGCCTCTGGCGTGCAGAACAAGGTTCCACATAACTCTAACCTGCCACCTTAAATCACTATATCTTAAAAATTTGTTTTTGAGACAGGGTCTTATTATGTAGCCCTGGCTAGCCTCAAACTTTACAGAAATCTACCTGCCTCTGTCTCCCAAGTACTAGAATTAAAGGCATTTCCACCACGCCCAGAAGTGTCTAAAAATTAATTTCCAAATTACTTTGTTTAGTTTGAGGTGGGCACACGTGTGCCATAGTGTGTATCAGAGAACAGCTCTGGGGGAGTCAGCTCTGTCCTTCTACCAACAGGATCCAACAGGTTGCAGGGCTTGGCAGCAAGTGTGCTTACCTGCCGAGTCATCTTGCCTGCCCACTTGAACTCACTTTTGAGCACACAGTTCCATAATGTGAAGGATGCTCACACTGCTGTGCAGAACTCTCACTGTCTGATCTTTCATCTTGGCATCGTATCTATGGAGACCAGATTGTGTCTTTTTTTTTTTAATTGTGTATACAGTGTTCTGCCTACATGCACGACTGCAGGCCAGAAGAGGGCGCCAGATCTCATTATAGATGGTTGTGAGCCACCATGTGGTTGCTGGGAATTGAACTCAGGGCCTTTAGACTAGCAGTGCTCTTAACCACTGAGCCATCTCCCCAGCCCCAGATTGTGTCTTATACCTGTAGCAGATCTCAGTTTCACAAGGGACATTTCCCATTCCCAATAGTTGCTGTGTGACCAGAGCTACCCAAATGGCTTGAAGGCCCTGTTCATGGAGTGGACCTGGGAAGGAGCTGGATGCTGTCTGCTGACCACCTTGGGGAGGTAGGCTCCAGTGGATTGAAACAGGCAGTAAGGGAGCAGATCAGAGTCAGGGAGACTTGTCTGAGAAGAAGCCTTGGCACAGAGCCCTGGGATACTGTAGGGAGACTGGCCCTTCCTCTGTCCAGTACTGCTGGTGACTTTGGCAAAATCCCATTACCTCTCTGAGCCTCCGTAGACCCTGCTGCAAACGGGGCAGTGATAGGCTCTCTCTGTTTTCCTGCCTTGATTTTCATAAGGTCATGCAGGCAGAGAGCCCATGGCACTGTGCCGAGCAAATGTTGGCTTTTGTAATTACTGGAGGGAAAGGAAGACTAAAACATGCAGCAACCACTGAGTTTACAGTCTTATCTGCACGGTTGTATTAGAAAGGACGGCTGTTGGAGACCCAGCTGTGACAAGAGAAACCGAGTGAACGGTACCAATGCACCTGCCTTCTCTAGTGAATGGTGATGCAGTTCTCCAACCCCCACGCCAAAGTCGTCAGTGCTCCAATCCAGGAAGAAATGTGCCCCTTGCTCCGCATACACCCTAGAAAGCTTCCTCCAGCTTCCACTGGCTGCGGAGCAAAGGCCAGACCCTCACAGGTTTTCTGGCAAACACGCATCTTCTGTTCCCTTCAGTGTTCTTCAGAATACTCCAGCTCGCCACTTGCTGGTCGCCACCTCGTGTAGTTTGTTTATCCTCTCTGTGCCCTGGTTCTCCTACCCATAAAATAAGATAGAAATGGTACCTATGCCACTGAGTTGGCAGGAAAATTAGCTTCTATGTATGATGAAACACAGCCCAGTGTGTGGCGAAGAGGGAGGGAGAGAGAGCGAGAGTGCATTCGAGGGGGCTCTCGGCCCCCTTTCTTGAAGCTTCTTTCCTGGAGTCCCTCCCCTGATGAATTCTTGATATCTGCCCAGATCCATCTGTTCATGCCAGCTCTTGCAAGAAGTCCCTCGCAAATGGCAGTTACCTTCCCTCTTCGTTGCCCATGACCTTCCTGAGGACTAGCCTGTCCTCTTGTCACTTTAGCAATCTGTCTCACAACATGGCTGCCCTGTCTCTATCCTGCCAGGAGAGAAGAGCTGGGCTGTGTACAGTAGGTATTCGGTACTTGGGGTGGGGGCGGGTTTGGGGCTGGGGGACAGGTTGGCACACAGAGTTGAGGACTATTTAGAGGTAGAGGTGTGTGTGTGTGTGTACTTGTGCCTATGCCATATGTGAAGGTCAGAGGATGACTTGTGGGAGTTGGTTCTCTCCTGCCATTGTGTGAGTCCCAGAGAGCATACTAGATCATCAGGTTTGGTGACAAATGCTTTTAACTGCTGAACCATCTTGTTGCTCTTGCTCTCTTGCTCTCCCTCTCTTTTCCTTCCTCCCTCCCCTCCTATGTTTTCTGGAGACAGGATCTCACGTAGCCCAGGTTGGTTTCAAACTCACTACGTACCTGAGGTTGACCTTGAACTTCTGATTTCAGGCTTCCTCCTCCAGAGTGCTGGGGTTACAGGTGGGCACCACAGATTGGAAGATGCCTTTCCCCTCCACATTCTGTAAACCCTCTGTCCTGTGGGTGTGAGACAACAAAGGGCAGGCGACACTGGCCTATTTTCCCTCCAGCCACCTGCCTCTTGCAGTTGTGCTAAAGGGCGAATTGTGTCCCACCAAAAGCCCAGGTTGGACCTCTAGCTCCTAGGATGTCTATGTCCACAATGGGGGCCTTTAAAATGGCGATTTGGTTTTAAAACGAAGCAGTTAGAGAGCTTGTGTCTGCATGAATGGTGTCAGTATAAGAGGAGGAAGCATGGATACAGAACAGGGCCGTCTGCACACAGGCAGAGGACAGGCTGGACGAGCACAGCAGTCACGTGCCGGCCAAGGAGTACCCTCAGTCAACGCCGCCACCTTGACCTGACACTTCAAACCTCCAGACAATGAGAAAATGCATTCTGCTCTCTGAGCCATGCAGCTTGATGTCTTGTTAGGGCAGCCCTGGCTGACTGGAGGAGATGAGGCAGAGAGGAGCAGGCAGAGGGGTGGAGGAGAGGGGGACAGAGAGAGATCTGAAGAGCCCTCCTGACTCTGGATTGGGAAGAGGAGAGTGGAGACTCATCCTTCATGCTCAGTGGGAATGCCTTCTTCTTGGGACCGATATTTTATTCCAAACAAAGGCTTCCAGAACTTTCTATGGATGCACTCGCATATTAAACCACCCACTTTAGAAGTCCTTCCCCATTTCTTATTTAAAGGCAAAAATTGGAAAGTTGGCTCAGTAGTGCTTGCGGCCAAGACTGATGACCTGAGGTTCATCCCTGAAACCTACGCGGTGGAAGGAGCGAACCAGTTTCTGTAAGCTGTCCTCTTGTGGTATGCATGCACTCCATACAGTAGTTAATTAATTAATTGTAAGAAAAAATTAGAGGCAAAAGTGTAACTGGGAGTGGCAGTGCGCACCTTTGAAACCAGCACTTGGGAGAAAGCAGGAGGAGAAAAATCGCCATGAGTTTGAAAGCCGGTCTTTGCTACCTAGTGAGCCCAGGGCCAGGTAGGGCTAAATAGTGAAGCCTGATCTTGAGAAACCCATTGGGGCTGGTAGGATGCCTCAGGGGGTAAAGGCACTAGCCGCTTAGCCTGATGACCTGAGCTCAATCCCCTGGGCCCACACAGTGGAAGGAGAGAACCAACTCCTGCAAGTTGTCCTCTGGCCTCCACAGGCAGGTTGTAGCACATGCACACGTGAACACACACACACACACACACACACACACACACACACACACACACACACACACACACGCCTTTTCTAAAGACAGATGAACACAGATTCCGCCTAGATCAGTTTTCATAGCTGAGACAGGATCTCATTATGGAGACCAGATTGGCTTAGAACTTACCATCCCCTTACCGCTGTCTCTCCAGTTCAGGATGACAGGAATGAGCTCCATTTTAATGATAACACAACATTCATGAGTGTCAGTGGGGACAGATAAAGCTGGACCTACCACCATGGAGCCTTGAACTATTAACAAATCAGCTTGATTTTTCCAACTCTAGTCCATGGATTAGTCAACCCCCTCCCTCCGCTTCACACACACACACACACACACACACACACACACACACACACACACACACACACACCTTTTCCGGGCTTAGCTGATCTTATCCTCTGCACTTGCCTCCAGCCTGGACAGGGAGGGGAGGCAGCAAGCAGATAGAAGCAGCCACATTCTTCCCTTCTCGCCTGCCCTCAGCACATGACACTCCACCCACCGTAGGCAGGTGGCCACTTGAATGAGTGAGGGTAGGGCCAAGGGCTTGGGTGCTTGCCATTGGTGTCCCCAAGTCATCCGTGCCCTAGGACCAGATGACAGGGCTCCGGACTCTGGGCCTGGTGGAGGAGGTGCTCTCCCACGGATTGGGGATTGCACAGGATAGGGCACCTGGTGATAGGAAAGGCAAACAGCACAGTGATGGAGGACATCAGCATGGAGGGGTCCGCCACAGTCACGGCGCCTCCTCTGCAATCTTTGACTCATCCTGTCCTCAAGAGGTAAGGCCAGGGTCACCTCCAGAGACTGTAGGAACAAGGCTGGAGGTCCTGATGTTTGCTAGTTGACCAAACATCACTTCCAGTTGATGGCTCTTTGAACTGAAAATGAACTATAAAGTAACAAAAACTGGAGTAAACAAGGACAAATATTAGATCATAAGTTGAAGTGTATGCCCAATCTTATGTTCTTTTGTAAACCTGTTTGGCCAAGTAATAGAAACTTGATCCCGAGCAACCCAGGTGCTCACTAGACCACTCCCCCAGCCTCTCAATTCTAGGAAGCCCATAGAGTTTTCTGGGCTTGGTGGCGCATTCCCGGAATTCGAGCAGCACTCAGAAGGCAGAGGATCACCAGGAGGTTGAGGCAAGCCTGGGCTACATAGTGAGTCCCAGAGCAGTCTGGGCTATATAACTAGATTTTTTTTTTTAACTTAAAAACACCATCTGCAACTATCAAACTGTATTCCCTGCTATCCTCCCCCACCATTTTCCCCTAACAGCCAAGTTTTTCAGGCACAGTCTTCCTTTCAGATCCACAGGGGACTCCATCCAGGACCTAAACCCTCACTCTTCAGTCCCTCAGGGTTCACTACTACCCATGGACTTGACTTGAGACTTTGCATCTCTAGATTACCTATCAATCCTACTATAACGTAGGTGTTGACAATATTGTTTGGGGAATAATGGTGAGAAGGTATCCATACATGTTCAGGACAGATATTACTTTAAAAAAAATCTGATCTGAAGCCAGGCGGTGGTAGCACACGCTTTTAATCCCAGCACTCAGGAGGCAGAGGCAGGCGGATCTCTGTGAGTTCGAGGCCAGCCTGGTCTACAAGAGCTAGTTCCAGGACAGGCACCAAAAAGCTAGAGAAACCTTGTCTTGAAAAAACCAAAAAAAAATCTGAGATTGCTTGAGTCCACAGATGAAAACAATTGTATTTTTATTTATATTGGAGAGAGGAGGGAAAGGAGAGCAGGAGAGAATGAGGGCTATAACAAGGACATGACGGTCAGAGGGCAGTCTCTGGGAGCCCGCTCTCTCCTCTGTTTTCTCTGAGAAAGACCTAGCTGTGCTGTATATTCTAGGCTAGCTGGACCAAGAGTCCAGGGAATTCTTTTATCTCTGTGCCTTCCACCTTTGCAGAAGGGGTGCTGGGTTTATGGTCACATGACACTACACCTGACTATTTTTACATAGGTTCTGATCATCAGGTTTGTGTGACAAGGGTTTGTACTCCTGAGCTATCTCGCTGGCCCTAACTTTCATAATCCCAATTTTCCAGGTAGTAATGCTGCCTGGAGTCTTTTTCCACACTGCTGCACAGCTAAGAATGTGCTTCCTTATTATGTTTTTGTGGTATAAACAATATATGTTCATCATGGGAAAGTGGTAACATACAGATAAACTAAAAATATTATCCTTAGTAACCCAAGCTCTTGCTTCTAAGAATAAACACCCTGATTAATACCATCCCAGATGATTTTTTCCTATGTACATATATATATATATACATAATCCTACAGGTTGTTTTAATCTGGGGATAGATGGGACTGGCTAGCCTAGAACTCTCCATCAGACTCCTGAGAACTGGGATTACAAATTGTCTGTCACCACGGTCAACCCTACAGGTGTGAGTGAGTGAGTGAGTGAGTGTCTGTATGTATATCTCAGTGTGCTTACATGTGTAGCACATACATGTATTGATAAGAGGACAACCTTGACTATCAGTCCTCAGGTTCCTCTACTTTTTGGGTTGAGATGGAGTCTCTCATTGGGCCTGGAACTTTGCCAAGTAGACTTGACTAACTGGCCATAGAGCTTCTAGAGAGCCACGTCCCATTGCAACATCTCAACTGGGGTGACAAGCTTCGACCCCCCTGCCTGGCTTTTGATGTGAGTCTGGGGAGCAAGTCTGGGTCCTTACACTTACAAGGAAAGTGCTTCACCAGCTAAGCCATCTTCCCAGACCTCACAGATTATTTTAAGCAATAGCACTTAATCACCTTCCCTAATGGCCTCCCATACTCCTCTGTGGGTCTGGACTGCGTATAGCATGCCCGGCTCCCCCATTCCAGCCCACATTTAGGTTTTCTGTCCATGAGCATCTGCATTGTTGTAGAAAGTCTTGACAGAAAGGAGGGAACTGCCGTGGGTGTGCTACCTTTCTAGGTCCAGCTGCGGAACTTAATCACCAGGTGCCCGAGGAAATGACAGATGCTTCCTTAAAAGGTCATTCAAGGAAGGGCTGGATGTCACTCAGGGATGGAGGACTTCCACAGCATGCTGAAGTCCTTGGGTTGCATCGCAGCACCTCCGGGAAACTAAATTTTTTTAAGCTTGATACGATGACATATGACCATAATCCTAGACTTCAGAATCTGACGCACAGGAAGATGGCATATACTAGGCCAGTGTGGGGGCTGGGAGAGAACTAGGGATATAGCTCAGTGGTAAAACACTTGTCTAGCCTAACACAAGACCCTGGGTTCAAGCTCCAGGCCGGGGGGGGAGGGGCAGGGCAGCCAGTTAAGTCTTTCTGGCAGCTGTGGCCATCTGAGGTCTCAGAGACTGAGAACCTCGGTCTGGGTTGGCTGGGCACATGTCAAGCTGTTCCTGGAATTGAGGCCTATGTAATATAGATCTAAACTAGGTGGTAGAGAAACCTACAAAACAGGTCAGGCTAAAATCCACCAGGCATGACCACTCGGGGGCGGGTTCAACATGTCAGGCAGCAAGGCATCTTATCTAATCTAGTGAGTTAGAGAAGGCTGCCTACCGACTGCGTCTGCCTGGGAGAGGGTACTGGTGGCTTTCAGATAGCACACATGGCGCTGTTTCTCATCTCGTTCATAATTACTTATGTTGAGGTGGATTAGAACACATATATAATTAGTGACATCCAACCTGTGATTTAGTGGATATTGTTGCTTAGGATGAAGCTGAAGTGGGTATTTAAGCAAAACCAGGAGTGAGTCAACTGAAAGAAAGATATTAAGTAAATGACAGCATAATTGGTTCCCAAAGGCATCCCATATCGTATCATGATGACCGGGCCCAAAGACGTCCTTGTGCACGAAGCAGTCAGTCTCCAGGAACAGAAAGGCAGGAAGCTGTCGCTGTTAGTGACACTCTGGAACACGTCGGTCTACAGAGATAACCTTACAGGATTCTTCAACCATCTGTGCACTGAACTACGGAAGTCAGAAGATTCTAGAGACAAGCAGTCAGTACAAATGTGCTGCCCATGCTGGTCTAGTTTTGTGAAAGCAGGACTCTTGCCTCACAACTTGGGGCAAAGGCCTCTGAGCTGTGAGCTGAGCTTCCCCATCCCACACTCTGGTCTTTATTTGGTTGGGTTCAGGGGTTTGTTTTGTTTTGTTAGATAAAGTCTTGCTATGTAGCCCAGGCTGGCTTCAGAGTCAATCTTCTGCCTCAGCCTCCTGAGTGATAGAATTGTAGTCGTCTGCTGTCCCCATATCCATGTTTGAAGTTAGGATTTTTGTTTGGTTTGTTTGAACTCACTAAGTAGCCAAGGCTATTCCTTTTTGTACCTCCCAAGTGCTGGAATCACAAGTCTTCACCTCCATGTCTGTCCTTGAGGTGAGATCTCCAAGTGGACCTGCAGATTTAAGATTTTCTTTAGGACTGGACTGTCATGTTGGCTGTGAAGGGGTCCAAGTCACACCCAAGTGTTGCTGGTGACATTGTTCTCCAACTATTCTAATGCTCCTGGGCCTTTTGTTCTAAGCTTTTGGCTAGAACTGGTAAAGGTGATGCAGAAAACAGATGGTACATGGTCACCAGAAAAGAGGGTCACTGGATGTGGGTCCCCAGGATGTCCTTCCATCTACAGAAAGGGCAGCTTGTCACTCCTGGCCACTTCTCTTGTCTTAACTTTCACTGGCAAGCAAAGTGAGTGCCCATTATAACTAATACTACTCTCTAATGACACTGCAATTAGGAAGGCAGCTGTCTGGCACTTTTAGCGATGACCAGGGAAGGACACGGTAAAATGACACTATGAGAGGAAGTTGCTTTAAAGCAGAGGGAAGGAGGAAGAGGGGAGAGAAAGAGGAAAAAGGATAAACAGAAAGGTGGAGAATGAAAGCAGGAGAAAGGGCCGGACCTGGGGTCCGGACACAGGTGTTCAGTTGCCTATGACTTGGAGAATGCTTTCCCAAGATAAGCTTAAGAGATTTTAAATTTTAAGAGTCAAAAATTTAGTTTCAATCTGGTCGTTGGATGAAAATATTTATAAGAGACTGTATCAAACTTTGAAATCAGAAAAAAAAAAAAAACATGACTGCCCCTGCAGTGACTGGGGCCTTGGCACAGAGGGCCGCTCCACGGTACTCTTGGACCTGGGCTGTGTCCCTCTGGCTCTTCATTCACCGTCATTTACCTGTCACCACTACAGAGTTGCAATCCATACAGGCACCCTGCACTCTTTAAAATAGGTCTCTTTAGTTCGGTCTGTTTTTTATTGTGTTTATTGAGCTATACTTTTCTCCGCACCCTCCATTTCTTCCCCCTCGCCTACTACCTTCTCCCATGGTCCCCATGCTTCCAATTTACTCAGGAGATCTTGTCTTTTTCTACTTCTCATGTAGATTAATCCATGTATGTCTCTCTTAGGGTCTTCTTTGTTGTCTAGGTTCTCTGGGATTGTGATTTGTAGGCTGGTTTTCTTTGCTTTATGTTTAAAAACCACTTATGAGTGAGTACATGTGATAATTGTCTTTCTGGGTCTGGGTTACCTCACTCAAAATGATGTTTTCTAGCTCCATCCATTTGCCTGCAAATTTCAAGATGTCATTATTTATTTTCTGTATATTGCTCCATTGTGTACCACATTTTTCTTATCCATTCTTCGGTCGAGGGGCATTTAGGTTGTTTCCAGGTTCTGACAATGACAAACAATGCTGCTATGAACACAGTTGAGCACATGTCCTTGTGGTACAATTGAGCATCCTTTGGATAGATACCCAAAAGTGGTATTGCTGGGTCTTGAGGCAGATTGTTTCCTAATTTTCTAAGAAATCACCATACTGATATCCAAGGTAGCTATACCAGTTTTCACTCTCATCAGCAATGCAGGAGTGTTCCCTTTACCCCACATCCTCTTCAGCATAAGCTCCATCAGTGTTTTTGATCTTGGCCATTCTTACAGGTGTGAGATGGAATCTCAGAGTTGTTTTGATTTGCATTTCTTTGATGACTAAGGATGTTGAGCATTTCATTAAGTGTCTTTCAGCCATTTTAGATTCCTCTGTTGAGAGTTCTCTATATAGATCTGTACACCATTTTTTATTAAATTATTTTTTATGACCAATTTTTTGAGTTCTTTGTATATTTTGGAGATCAGCCCTCTGTCTGATGTGGGGTTGGTGAAGATCTTTTCCCATTCTGTAGGCTGCCGTTTTGTCTTGTTGTCCATGTCCTTTGCTTTACAGAAGCTTTTCAGTTTCAGGAGGTCCCATTTATTAATTGTTTCTCTCAGTGTCTGTACTGCTGGGGTTATATTTAGACTGTAGTCTCCTGTGCCAATGCGTTCAAGTGTACCTCCCACTTTCTCTTCTATGAAGTTCAGTGTGGTTGGTTTTATGTTGAGGCCTTTGATCCATTTGGACTTGAGTTTTGTGCATGTCAATAAATATAGATCTATTTTCATTCTTTTACATGTTAATATCCAGTTATGCCAGCACCATTTGTTGAATATGCTTTCTTTATTTCCATTTTATATTTTTTGCTTCTTTGACAAAAGTCAGGTGTTTGTAGATATGTGGACTGGTATCCAGGTCTTTGGGTTTTGCTTTTTGCCTTTGTTTTTGTTTTTAGGCGAAATCTAAGCCAATCAGGCTTGTCTTTACACTGTCATCTAGATGAGGATGATCTTGAACTCCTGATCCTCTGGCTTCCACCCAAGTGGTGAGATTACAGGCAGTAGCCATTACACCCGGCTCACGTGTCCACTTTAAACACTGCCTTTGTCTTTTGTGTTCAGAAAGCAGCATGGCCTTTCACTTGCCTGGGTCCTTGAAAGGATAAAAGCCAGTAGGATCCAGTGCATATAGGAGGCTATGAGCCTCGTACAGTTCTAAACACCCTTGGGTGAAGGCTTTAACATTGTCTCCACACCTCAGATAAGGGTATGGAGGCTCAGAGATAACACCTAGTTTCCCAGGGCTGCACAGCTTCCCTAGATTAGCACCCAAAGGTTGACGGAACTCTGGATAAGCTTTTCCCGCCAGTTCTGTCTTTGTTATATTATTCTCCCTCTTGGAACCAAGGGATGGGAATCTTTCTCATTTTGAAAATATGATCCTGCTCATCCAAGAAGTGCTGACTGTGGTTCTTGGCAGAAGTCAGCATTTGGCAACATCCAGGTCCTACATGGTACCTAAGAGCAGGCCCTTGAGCTACCATCTCCTCTGTCGCCATCATGCAGCTCAGCACCCACCCTGTTTGGGATGGTTAGGGAAAAAAACAAATGTACTCATCCATCTTTGAGGGTTTAGAGACCATGCTCGCCTCATTCCCAGGAACATCTGTATATATGGTGTGGACCAAACCTTGCATAGAGAGGTGCAGGCCTTCATGGGAGCTGGAAGGAGGCCAGAGAGGATGTGAAACAATTAGCTCCTGTGGCTCCTGCTTTCCGTGTGGGTCCTGAGTGTGCGCATGCGTGTGGAGGCTGGAGGTTGATATCAGGAATCGGCCTCAATCACTCTTACACCTTATTCAATGAGGTAGAGTCTCTCAGTCAAGCCCAGAGCTCACCGATATGGCTACTTTCCACAGCCAGCTTGCTCTAGGGATCTCCTGTTTCTGCCTTCCGGGGCTAGAATTACAGGCGGGCTGCCACGCCCACTTGGCATTTCCATCAGTTCTGGAACTCCGAACCCCAGTCCTCAACTTCACACAGCTACCATTTAAGCACCGAGCCGTCTCCCCAGCCCATGGAAGACAGTTTTGATTTGACTGGGAAGAAGGGAACGTGCGAAGCCCTGGGTCATCTGCTGGAAGTCGCGGGGCTTTGGGAGGGTGCAGAGGGGAGAGTGAGCAGGGTGAGGTCCGCGGACCCTCAACACATTGCAACCAGCCTTTTACAGGAAACCACTGCTTTGCCAGCCGCCATACTCTGCTCAGGCTGCTGAAATAAAGGCCACCATATTGGTGGCCTATGAACAACAAGTCTGAGATAAATGTGCTGGCACGTCCTATCTGGTAAGGGTCTGCTCCATGGTTCGCAAGAGCCTTCTTTTCCACCTACCGTCCTCCCATGAATGCCTCTCTCAGCACCCCAGGGTGAACAGCAGCCATCATTCTGAATACTACTGTCCCTAGCGTGAAATGATAAGAACAATATCAGTTACCACCCCTGGTAGCTACCTGTTGAAGACACCGTACACATGAGTTCCCAAGTAGCAGTTCCCTGAAACCTGACAACCCAGAAGGCAAAGACCATCATCCCCACTTGCAAAGAAAATAAAGACCAGAAGCGTCTACGTATGTTGTCGGATTGAGGCCTGGGAAAAAAATATAAACAATGATAAACATAAAACAAAAATAAATAAATAAATAAGCACAAGCCAACAGGATGCCAGTAGGGGCGGGGGTCAGCCCCTAAATCATCAACATACCTGAAGCCCAGAGGCCCATTCAGAGCCCAGACAGGTGCTTTCTTTTTCTTGCTTTGCTTCAAGGACCCCTTTTTTCTCCCCTCTGCTCCTTCAGGAGTCATCTCAGGTGGCGTGCTAGTTAATTTTAACTGTCATCTAGTATCACCAGGGAAGAGAATCTTAATGAAGAACTATCTAGGCCAGGTTGGTCTGTGGGCATGTCTTTGGGGCTTGTCTTGACTGAGAAGGTAAGAAGACCCAGTTCATTGTGGGCAGCACCATCCCCTAGGCAAAGTGTCCTGAGCAGTGTCAGAGAGGAGAAAGCCAGCTGAGAACAATTAAGTACCCAAGGACCCTTTATTCTCTCCCTGCCTTTTTGTTGTTGTTGTTTGTTTGTTTGTTTGTTTGTTTTTTCAAGACAGCATTTCTCTGTAGCTTTTTGTAGTTTCTCTGAGCCTGTCCTGGAACTAGCTCTTACAGACCATGCTGACCTCGAACTCACAGAGATCCTCTTGCCTCTGCCTCCCTAGTGCTGGGATTAAAGGCGTGTGCCACCACTGCCCAGCTCCTCTCTCTACATTTGACTGGGAATGTCAAAAGCCTCGACTTCCCTGAAGTAATGGGCGGTACCTTGGAGTTGTAAGCCAGAGAAGCCCCTTTCTCCCCTAAGCTGCTTTTCATCGGGGTATTTTACCACAGCAGCAGAAATTACACTAGAACAGGTGGGTCCAGTCAGAGGGCACCCCGTGTCACAGTCAGCCAACACACTCTATGAGTGCCTGCACATATCCATGCACAGATCCGCCTGTGCACACCAGAAGTACAAATACCTTGGTATGTGTCGCCCGAAATGTTAGGAGACTCCAGATTATGAGAGTGTAAACCCCATGGGCATATAAAGGCGTTCTTTTCCCTAGGGCTCACCCAATTGTTGGTGTTATGAAACATTCTCATGACTGATGCATGGTTTCTCTGACCTAACTCTGATGAATGTAAGTTTTAAACTTTAATTACTCTTTTGCATACTCTTTGTCTCCTGTGGGCATGCACGTAACGCAAAGACAGAGATCTGTTACTTGGTTTGAGCCCTAAGGAGTGCCGGCATTTAGAATAGTACTTAAGTAATAGTTGACAAACAAAGAAGTACAAGGATTGGGCTGATATGCCCGAACTTCAAGGAAAGCAAAAAGAGTGGCTTGTTTTTTTAAGTCTTTTTTCCAAGCGGTTCCCTTCCTAGAAGGTGAGTCATATTACCACTTTCTTAAGGAACCCCTTAGAGGTCACTTTAACATGCCCCCTGCCTCCTCTCCCTTCTCCCTGTCTCTGTCTGTCTGCCTTCCTATCTCTGTCTCTCTCCATCTATGTCTCTGTCTCTCTGCACCCCCCACTTCTCTCTCTCCTACTAATAATCAAGTCCAAGGCCTCATCCATGCTAGACAAGTACTCTGCAACTGGCCTCAACTTGGTAATCCTCCTGCCTCTTCTGACAGACATGTGAGCTCTCTGTGTCACTCTCTCCCTTCTTCCTCTCACTTAAGTGCACACTATACATCAGCTCAACTGTGTCCAGGGAGTCTATCCTGTCAAAAGGCAGTTCAGAAAGCCACCTTTGCTACCATTTCCATCTGTCAGTGCCGAGCTTGGCACTCCGGGAAAACACCTAGACATTGGCACGCCACAGCCTTGGGTGAAGGAGGCACGTATGTGCGCGTGGAGGCAGCTGCCCCATTGCTACATTTGTGACTTTCCCAACGCCCACGGAAACAGGTGCAGGATGTCAGGTGTCCTTTGAGTGTATCAGTGAGTGATGGCTATAGTTTCTATTTCCAGATCTGCTCTGACTCACTGGGACTGTGCACACACCCCTCTGCCTTCTCATTACCTTCTCTGAGAAATGGGCATAATTATGTCTGCGCCAGCATTCTTAAAAGGATACCATGTGAACACACACACAGAGACACGTGAGCAAGATGCCTTGGAGGGATCTTGTGTCCTTGGATCAGTAGGTGCTTCAGCCAATAGCAAACAATTAACCGAGGGCTGCTGGGCAGATGAGCTTCTCCTGGTGTCCTGGGAATGAAACCCAGAGCCTCACACATACTAGGCAAGTATTCTATCACCAATCCATATGCCCGGCCCCTGTCTTTTTACTTTTTTATTTTGAGACATGTTCTCACTAAGTTGCCCGACCTGCCCCGAACATTGCTAGGTAGACCTGGAACTCGCAGAGACCCACCTGCCTCTGCCTCCCAAGTACAGAGATTAAAAGCATACGCAGCCATGCCTAGCCAAAAGGATCTGGAGGGGCTCACAGGATGACCTATTTTTGAATGGTTTGTAAAGATTCTTTTGCGAGAGGAGTCTCGGTGCTTCAAGATTGTTATTTCCCATACATACTATCCACTTAGTGCCCACAGCACCTCTCAGGCTGAGGCTGCATTGATCTCAGTGACAAAAGCCAGTCGACACACTGTGACCTGTTCCACAAATAATGTCACAAATACTTCAGGGATTCAGCAGATGCCATGGTGACCTATGGGCGACAAACGGCTCAGAAGCCATTGAACTGTTTGGGGGGAACACAGGGAACCCTCCTTTTAATGCAAGCCCATACATATGACACAGTGTTGTGGTGGGACTCTGAAATGTCCCAGAGGCCCATGCTCTGAACACTTGCTTCCCTGCTGGTGACACTATTCTGGCAGGGCATGGAACCTTGATGAGGTGGGACCTAGTAGCACAGGCAGCTCTCTGAGGTGTTTTCCAGTCAGCTACCCCTGGTCCCAGCCTCTGTGTGTGTGTGTGTGTGTGTGTGTGTGTGTGTGTGTGTGTGTGTGTCTTGGTCCACCATGATGTGAGGAGCCTTTGCTACACACTCCAGCTGCCCTGTCTTCGCCACCATGTTGGACTGGAACCCTCTGAAGCCTTGAGCTCAAATAAATCTTTTTTTCTCCAAAGGTTTAGCTGTTGAGTAACTAAAACACACAGTAAGGCAATAGCAAACTTTTTCACGTAAAGTGCCAAATAGTTAAATTTTGAGTTTTCTGGGCTACATACTCCTCTATCACATATTCTTCTCCTTGTAAGACCATAAAATTAAGAGCATGCTGGGCATTGTGGAGCATGCCTTTAAATCCCAGCACTAAGGATGGGGCAGAGGCAGGTGGATCTCTGTGTGTTCCAGGCCAGCCAGGGCTACATAGTGAGCTCTTGCCTCAAAACAAACAAGCAAGCAAGCAAGCAATTAAATAAATGAATGAATAAGTAAATAAATAGAATTCAGTGAGCAAAGTGCTGGCCAAGAAAGCACGAGAGTTTGGATTCCCGGTATCCATGGAAAAGCTGACCAGGGTGGTACATAGCTATAAGCTCAGATCTTAGGGGGGCATAGACATGTCAGGAGGCTCTGGGGACCTGTTAGCCAGCCAGTCTAGTCCCAAACAGCGAGCTCTGGGTTCAGTGAAAGACCCTGTCTCGGGGCTGGAGAGATGGCTCAGAGGTTAAGAGAACTGACTGCTGTTCCGGAGGTCCTGAGTTCAATTCCCAGCAACCACATGATGGCTCACACCCATCTATAATGAGATCTGGTGCCCAGAACACTATATATATAAAATAAATAAATTTTAAAAAAAAGACCCTGTCTCCAAAAGTATGATGGAGAACAGTAGTGGAAGATACAGGATGTCGACTTCTGGCCTCCACAGGCACACCCACGGGTGCTTGGACTCACACACATAAACCGCACACACATACAGGAGTGTAGAATTCACTCTCAGCTTAAGAACATCACAAATGCAGGCCACAGAAGTAGGTTCCGAGCTGAAATTTACAGACTCTTGCTGTAAGTGGGAAGTTTGTGGAGTACACTAGTTTCCAGGGGCCACTTACTGATGGCATTTATTTACTACTGACTTTCCTGTTTTACCCACCCTCCTGTTTTTTTGGTGTCTCCTAAAGCCCCTGGAATTTTAATACACAACGTGTCTTGCTTGATTCAGTTCTAATCTTGTTTTACATTGCAAAGGTGGGAACCTTTCCCAGGCGGCTTCCTGACGAACCCCAACACTTTGATATTTCCCTTTCTCTCTAGTGTGATGGTAGCTCAAGCCTGCCTTGTATTTCTTACAACAAAGCTAGTATCAGTAGTTTGTCCAGAAGCCCTGGTTGCTTCTGTCAACTGTGATACAGAAACATGAAGATGCAGGGGATAGGGCACACACAATCTTAGGACTGAAAAATCCAAGCGGCATGCCCACAGAGCCTGACCCCTCCCTTTAAACCCTATGCACACCTATGTAACCATACCGCTTAGGTAACTGAGGTGGGAAGATCCCTTGAGCCCTGGGGTTCCAGACTGGGAAGCATAGTGAGACTTCACCTCTTAAGAACAAAGGCTTGTCTTCAGCTTAGCTTGCCTAGCACAGTCAGCCCCACCTCTGGCCCTGACACTGGCTGGTTCTTGAGAACAAAGCCTCAGTCATGGGCTGTGGCTCCCCAGCACAGACAAGACCGTGGAAACTTTCTCAATAATCAGAGCCGAGTCTGCGCTCAGGGTTAACCTGCAATTAAGTATCAAACTCCAGCTGCTCATACCTCGCTCCTGGGATCTTCCAAGGGTTTGCTACAAAAATAAATACAGGGAAGTTAGATGAAAGAATCTCTGCACTTTGAGGTGATCACAAAGTCAGATGTCAACAAAAGAAAACAGCTAGTAGAGAAGCTGTGCAGTGGGCTGGGTATAAAACATCCGCAAATGGCCGAGTTAAGGAGGGTAGGTGACACTTTCCACGGCTATTGCCATGCTGGGACAATTGCTGATTTTTTTTTCAAAGTTGAAAAAAAATCTAGACTTTTATTTAATGCAGAATCTCATACATGTGAAATGACAATGAATACATTTTATCCAAAGTTCACTAATCTATAGTTTACATAAAATAAAAATACAGTCTTTAGGGGCTGGAGAGATGGCTCAGGGATTAAGAGCACTTGTTGCTCTTCCAGAGAACCTGGGTGGATTCCCAATACCCACATGGTGGCTCTCAACTGTCAGTAGTTCCAGTTCCAGGGAATCCAATACCTATACTCACACAGACATTCACACACACACACACACACACACACACACATAAATTAAATATTTTAAATTAAAAAAATAATCCTTATAAATATGTAGATTAATGCATCCAAATTAACCACCATCCCAGGGCCATCTAGAATAAGTCCATCATCTCCAGAATGTTCTTCTGTGAAACTTTTTAGCCACTTTTTCATTGAGACACAGTAGCCTCTAATCTGTTTTCTGTCTCAATGAGTTAGTTGAGCGTGGCTGGGATTTCCTAAGAGGGAATCTTACAGGGTATTCTCTTTTGTGTCTGGCTCATTTTCCTCAGCATAACTGTCCATGTTAATCTGTGTATTAATCATTGACTCCTGTTTATTGCTGAATAGTATTCCATGGATATGCATGGATAGGAATTTGAACAGTTTCCCCCTTGAGACTATTGTGACTAAGGCTGCCATGAAGAGGCATGGGTACCTTTGCTAATGCACACACTTTAGGTTCTCTCAGATAAATAAAAGTAAACTTAATGAATCGTGAGATTTCATTTACTTAATTTTTTAAAGAGAATTGTTTATTTTATTTGCACTCTTAATTTTTGTTTTGGGAGCACCATGGTGTGTATGTGGGAGTCACAGGACAACTTGAAAGAGTCAGATCTCTCCTTTTGCCATGTGGGTTCTGGGGAGCAAACTCAGGTTTTCTGGTTTCACAACAGGCACCTTTACCCACTGAGCCACCTTGCCAGTTCATTCACATTTAAAAGTCTCTGTGCTGGCTAATTTTAGGTCAACTTGACACAAGCTAGAGACCTCTGAGATGAAGGAACCCCGAATAAGAGAATGCCTTTATAAGATCTGCTATAGGCAAGCCTACAGGACATACAAGCATATGTGTGGTCACATCCAGTTTGTCACATGGGTTCAGGGAATTTCAACAGAGGTCCTCAAGCGCAGCACACTGAACCAGGGCCAGCCTCCTTTTCCCATTTTGAAGAGCAATGTTTATGTGTGAGGACACAGGTTTGACCCCCAGGACCACCAGGCGAAGCGAGGTGAGTGGGCTCTGAGGATGGTTTTTTTCTCTGTTCAAATAATAAAGTGGGGCTGGCAATGTTAGTTGCGGTAAATTAGGGGTACCGACCTCAGACAGGTGAATTTGGTGTTTTGGTGTTTCTAGGTGTTAACTGGTACAGTCACAGGCATTCTGGCAGTGAGTGTACAGGATTTTCATTCATGAACACAACAGGCAACCATCAGGGCGACTGATGTGTCTGTCACCTCAAACGTTTATCATTTCTGTCTGCTGTAACAGTCACAATCCTCTCTTCCCCTCTTCTGAATATTCGATTAATTGTTAACAACTAGTAGCCACTGTACTAGAAATGGGAAGTCACTGCTCCTGCCCCTGCCAGCAGTCCCTCCTCCTCACTCTCCCCCTCATCGCTGCCCTTCCCAGCCCTGGCTATGTGTTTGGGTGCTTTGTCTGCATGAACATGTGTGCTTTGTGCATGCAGTGCCCATGGAGGCCAGAAGAGGGCATCAAATCCCTTGAAACTGGAGTTACAGGTGTTTGTGCGCCACCATGTGGGTGCTGGGAACCAAACCTAGGTCCCCTGAAAAGCAGCAAGTGCTCTTAACCCCTGAGCCAGCTCTCTAGCCCAGTTTTCTTTCTTTTTATAGATGAATAATGTTCCATTGCTTTTCCTTTTTCTTTTTTTGGTTCAAGATTTGTTTACTTGTTTATATTTTGCTCGGTCTTGTTTTGAGGTACTCTCTCGCGGTGTAAGCCTTGAATCTGCAACCCTCTGCCTTGGCCTCTCTCACCACCATGGCTGGCTATCACATTTTCTTTTTCCATTCACCTGTGGTTGGTTATCTGAACTGACTCTGTGTCCTTGATTACCTTCTGATTTGTAAGAGTCCCTATATATCTGGCATTCAAGTTCTCTGTCAAACTTGTATGTCACAGGTGTCTTCTCCACTTGCTTGTTCCTTCATTTTCTTAAAGATGCCCTTTTGCAGGGGAGGGGTTGTAATGCTGAGGATGGCAAATACTAGGCAAGCAATATAGTAGTAAGCAACATCTTCAACTATTTGTTGACGTTGTTCATTAATGGAGATGGGGTCTTACTAAGTTTCCCTGGCTAGCCTTGAGCTAATTATGTAGCCAACACTGGTCTCAAGCTTCAGAGCCTCCTCCTTCAGCCTCTGGAGAAGCTGGGATTACAGATGTGAGCCCAACACACAAAAGCAAAGACCCAGGAGGGTGCTCAGTTGGTAAAGTGCTTACTGCACAAGAATCAGAGGTCAGTCCCAAGAATCCACATGAAAAACTAGGTATGGTGGCTCACACTTGTAATCCCAGCACCAGAGAGGCAGAGACTGCCCTGCTTGGAGACAGAGATATCAGCCATCTTAGCCTGCTCGGAGAGCTCTAGGTCAGGGGGAGTTCCTGTCTCAAAAAACAGGGTGGGTAGTGCTGGAGGAACAATACCCAAGGTTGCCCCCCAAAATAATAAACAATGTGATTTAAAAACTAAAAATAAGTCCAGTGAGCAGTGTGTTGTCTGCATGCCTGCTAATAATAAATAATAACAACAACAATAATAATAAAGAGATGAAGATTCAGCTCAATGACAAAACACTTGCCCAGCATGCCCTAGGTTTGATCCCCAGCTCCATAAAAAGTTATATTAAATTAAACATAAATTACAAGACAGGTATGGCAGCATACACCTGAAATCCCAGCACTCCAAGAGTTTGAATACTTAGGAGTTCAAGGCCCTTCTCAGGTAGCTAGGGAGCTCGAGGTCAGCATGAAGGACAAGGTAGTCTCAGAACATAAACAAGCCAGCTCAGTGAAAACACGAATGTTGCATATTCTAACTCGATGCTGTATCTGACTGTATTCTGAGCCCGAGGCCCCACGGCTGAGCTAGGAGATTATCGAGGATCAGAGGCCGGTACAGAGCTTCGACTTTCTCCTTGACTGAACCAGAAGGATTAAATGAGAATGGAAAAGATTAGGACCCAAGAGGAGCTCTTTGTTTCTTTCTTCCTGCCAGGGACAATTCAGTGGATCCTAACGCCCTGGTTCCTATGAGGCCTTGGAGTGCTGGAGTGTTCCAGACAGGCCAGCCTCAATCTCTTTGCGCTTACCAGCCACTACAATAATGGGTTAGGGGAAAGTGACATCCGAAGCAGCTGCAAATGGCCGGAAACAGTCAGTGTGTTGACACTAGTACGAGCTGCTGTACGCATGAGCTGCTGTACTCGCGAGCTGCTGTACGCGCGCGAGCCGCTGTACGCGTTTAGGAGAGCAGAGGACAGACCCGCTGAAGGACGCTCGAGCTGGAGAAGCCTGTCAATGCTCACCTTAGAGCCACAACGGCTTGGGAGGCCGTGGAATTTGATTCGCACAGAGAATGAAGACCAGTACCACAAGGTCCCTGGTACTCTGGTTGCGGGAGGAAAGATGAGGGTGTCACTGTATCCAGTGCAGAAAGGGGTGCCTGGCGTGTTCTATTTGGCTGTTCAGTGGAGAGCTGGGTGTAACGCTGGAGGAAAGCTGCAGCCTTTTCCCCTCCCACAGCAAGCTTGAGAGATTAAGGAAGGAGCCATCTCAGTGAGTAACTGTAACACAGGGTAAAGAGATGAGCCTTCTAACAGTTGCAAAGGACAGACAGATTTGGATCAGCATGCATAAGAAAAAAAAACATCTTGGGTCCCACAGCCCTCAAAGGAATGGCATCAGGCACGGCTAGGTCCAGTTGCTAATCTGGCATCTTAGTGGCTTGAGGCTCTGCCATGCCCATATTGATTTTGTTCTATTGTGTGGTGATAGAAACTACTATGTCAGAAATCTTAGCTAAAGGGAAGGTCTCTTCCTCTATTGTTCTAGCTTGAAGTGGCCCGTTTCTGTGGTCTACATGATGATAGTTAAGGAAGACATACATTCCCTAGGGTTAATGGTAGGGGCCTGCCTGGCCACTCATGGGGAGGCCAGGGTTCCCCTAACTGTTGGGGAAGGAGGAGGGGATATGGATGGGATCAGTAAGCACCAAATGTCCCATCACAGTGTCCCTAGCAGGAAGTGACTCTCAAGTGTCATGCCAGCTCAGAGTCAGGATAGCTTCGAAGAGGAATAGCCTCTGCTGCCCTTAGAGGTGGACTAAGCTGGGACAGCAGGAACCCAGGGCTAGGGTGACTGCTGGGGGGACAGAGGACTCCCTGAGGCTCACTCATGCGATGTGGTGGCAACTGTTAGTAATCTCTGCATGAGCTCTGCCTCCTGTGTCCCAGGGAGACAGCTAGAAAAGCCTAAGAATCTTCCCACGGCTATCACCCAATGGTCGAAGACCACCGCCCCATTCCGACCTGACCTACGGAGCTGCTGGAGTATTCTTTACAAATTCAAGACTTAATACCCACCCCCCTGTGCAACCAAGTACTGAGCTTGTCCCTCTGGACTCCGTGATTAGCAAAACGAACCATCTTTCTTGCCCCCCTCGGAATCTCCAACTTATGGACAAGTTACATACATATAAAATCGGGATGACAGTCAAATCTCGCGACTTTTGGTCTTTTAGACAGGATTTCATATAGTCAAGCTGACTTTGAACTCACTATGTAGCTGGAAAGGACCTTGATCCTTCTGCTGGGACTTAAGTGTGCATCACACACCCACTTTGCATGGTGCTGGGTCTCAAACCCAGGGCTTTGTGGTATATACTAGGCAAGGACTCTGCCAACTGAGCTACATTCCCAGTCCTAATTCTTTTCTTCTTTTATTTTCATGTTTTGTAGTGTTAGGATAGGAACTCAAGATCCCATTCTCTCTCTCTCTCTCTTTCTCTCTCTCTCTCTTTCTCTCTCTCTCTCTCTCTTTCCCTTCCTCCTTCCCCTCCTCCTTCCTTCTGTCTCTCCTTCCCTACAGTCCTCCCTCACGCACTGTCTTCTCCCCCTCTTTCTGGCTGTGGAACCCAAAGCCTCCCTCAGGCAAGATAAGTGCTCCAACATAGCACTAGACCCCAGGTCCTTGCTTTCTAGGAAGCAGGGTCTCACTCTGTAGCTCAAGTTGGCCTGTAACTCAAGGCAATCCTTCTGCCTCGGCTTCCCAAATGATGAAATTACAAAAAGGCACCACCGTGCCTACTCAGAGACCTCATTTTTAACCATCACCCTCTCATGCCTGAAGGATCTCAGGCTGCAGAGCCCCAGTCCTTGTGCTGGTCCCACTTGGAAGCTCAGCATTTCTGCTGGGTTATTTTAGCGGCACCAGGTTCCACTTGGTTGAGTCCGAAGGCCGTCAGTTCATGCCTCGCTTAGGATGGGCAAGCTCTGGACTTTGCACGTTTTGTTTTTTTTTTTCACCATCTCAGCAATTCCATAAATTAGCTGTGGCAGGACTTGGGGTGGAGATCAGTAACAGAGCATTTGCCTAGCATGCATAGGGCTCCAAACTCAGCTCTTCTGAAGAAGGGGGGGGGCGAGGAGAGAGACGGCTCAGCAGTTAAGGCACTTGCCACTGAACCTGACAGCCTGACTTCAATCTCCAAGACTCACACGGTACAAGGAGAGAGCAGACTCCTGAAGGTTGTCCACAAGCATGCACTGGTACACGTGTGCACACAATAAATTCAATAAATAAAATGAAAATTTTAAGATAGGGTAATTTTTTAATGAAATGAAAGAAATAGATATGTCAACAATAATATAATGTTATACGTGGGAAACCTGAGCTGAGAAATTAAGCAAGTAAATCCATCATGATGGGCATTCCCTGGTGGCAAAAAAAAACCTCAGTCACTAAGATGGGCATAATGGTGCTTGCCTATAATCCCACAGCGAACAGAAGGCAGAGACAGGGGGATAGAAGAAAATTCAAGGCCAGCATGGGCTGGGGGAGGGGAGCGGAGGGCCAGGCGGGGCATAGACACCTTGTCTGATTTGCTCATCACTGAGTCCAGAGACACTATTTCATTTATGCTGTGGTCACTCAATAAGCGCTTTTCTGTTGAATGGATAGGTGGCGGGTGGCAAAAGGAGGGAGGGAGAGAGGACTGGGCCATGTAACCAGTCTCCTGGCCTGTGATTTCCTCAACAGTGTCCTGTCTGATGGCATCCCATGTCCCAGCAGGTGCCACCATGCCAGTGAAGAAGTACTTGCTGAAGTGCCTGCACCGGCTGCAGAAGGGCCCCGGCTACACCTACAAGGAGCTTCTCGTGTGGTACTGTAACAACACCAACACACATGGCCCCAAACGCATCATCTGCGAGGGCCCCAAGAAGAAGGCCATGTGGTTCCTGCTCACACTGCTCTTCGCCTGCCTGGTGTGCTGGCAATGGGGCGTCTTCATCCAGACCTACCTGAGCTGGGAGGTCAGCGTCTCCCTCTCCATGGGCTTTAAGACCATGAACTTCCCGGCCGTCACCGTCTGCAATTCCAGCCCCTTCCAGTAGGTGGTCCCCGGAGCAGAGCCGGCTCGACTCTTCCCTTTTATTCTTTCCTCCTTTCTTTCCAATTTCTCCTTTCTCTCCATAGTCTGTTTGGTTGCTTCTCTTTTCTTTCCCTTTTTTCTTCCACTCTTTGCAACATATAAGATTTTTAAAAATTCTAAGCTTCCTCCACTTAAAGAGAGTCAGTGTGTCTAGATCTAAGTAACTTTGGAGTGGAACAAAGGTCAACCTCTGGTGTTGAGCCTAAGGCACTGTCCATCTCCTTTTTAAAACAGTTTCTTTAACTACCCCCCAGTCCCTCCTCTCCAGCCTCTCCAGTTCCTCCCTTATTTTCCCATCTCTTTTTCCTCCCAACTTCATATGCACTGTCTCTCTCTCTCTCTCTCTCTCTCTCTCTCTCTCTCTCTCTCTCTCTCTCTCTCTCTCTCTCTGTTTACTTAGTGCTGCCTGGGTGTGCACGGGTGTAGGACCATCTACTGGAGCACAAGCTGCCTCTTAGGGTCCAAACCTCTGAAGGAAACTGACCTACCCTCCCCAGCAGCCATCCGTTTCTGATAGTTACTCAGCTAGCGATGGGATTTCACGACCTTCCAGGCTGGGATCCTGGCTTGATCTCGTTCAGCTCTTGCTGTGAGTTCACAGACACAATAGCGCTGTCACCATCCAGCAAATGTGGTTTCCTTACAGACATTGACTCTCCCACCCCCTCCCCCGTGCTGATACCTGAGCCTGGGTGAGAGGAGGTTCAGGGTTTATCATTGTGACCAAGGCTCACTAATTAGCATAGCCTGGGCGGCTTCCAAGCCCTAGGGATCCACTGCTCTCCAGAACACCAGTCCTGGGATTTCAAATTTGTTCTGTTACACCTTTTCACATAGGTGCTGAGGACCAAACTTGGGTCCTCATACTTGTAGATCAAACAGTTTACCAACTGAGCCAACTCCCCAGCCCTTGCGTGTCTGTAGCTACATACATGTCTATAAACCAGGTATGGTGGTACACAGCTATAACCTCAGCATTTAGAGGCCGAAGCAGGATGATGAATTCCAGGCCAACCTGGGCTGTACAGCCAGAACCGGTCTCAAAAACAAGACCACATATACTGTATAGATGGCGCTTCCTGTTTTCCGCAATGCTGCACCTAGATACTGCATTTGTGTTTATTGAGCATCTACTGTGCGCCACTGTTCACATGCTAGAAACGTTAGCACCAAACAGAACCAAGCCCCTGCCCTCTGCAAAGGAAACCTGTTAGAGGAAACAACCATTAGGATTTTTTCCATACTGGAGTTGGAGAGATGGCTCAGCAGTTAAGGGCACTAGCTACTCTTCCAGAGGGCCCAGGTTCAAATCCCAGCCCCTACATGACAGCTCACGACAGCCTGCAACTCCAGCTCCAGGGGGTACGATGGCCTCTTCTGCCCTCTTTGGGTACCAGGCATGTACATGGTGCACAGACATAAATACAGGCCAAACACCCATAAACATAAAACCATTTTAAAAAGAAAAGATACGCTGGAGGCTAGAGAGACAGTTCAGGGGCTAAAAACACTTGCTGCTCTTCCAGAGGACCAGGCTCGGTCCCGAGGGCCCACATGCAGCTCACATCCATCTATGACTCCAGGTCCAGAGAACCTGAAGCCTTCTTCTGACTTCCATGGGCACTTGAAAGTGTGCAGTGTACATACATACATGCCGGAAAAATACTCCTGGACATAAACTAAAGTAACGTTTTTTAAAATTTTAAGCCCTAAACTTAAAAAGATTTTTCCAAAAATACTGAGTTATTACTTTGATGATCAAGAAACTCATCCCCACTTTCCCCCAGTGGTTGGCCTGATCATGCCTAGGGGAACTGGTACAATTCTTTCATGTACAGCCTTCCTGGAGACAGGCATTCCTGTAGCAACCCCAGTTCACAGGTGAGGGAATCCAGCTGCAGAGGGGTGAGCACGTCTGTTCAACCACTCAGGGTGAGAAACCTGGTCTAACTCCAAAAGGGCCACTTTTTAACCACTCTGCCATGCTGACTCTTACACAATGAGAAGGCTTCAGGGTGTGACGAAAAATAGACCCCCATCTAACCAGGACTCAGGGGACAGGTAGGTAGCCAGTCAGTACAAACTGTCTAAGGCAAGCCAGGAGGGATGGAGGTTATAGTGTGTGCAAAGGCCCGGGGGTAAAACATCCTGGAAAATCCAAGAATGGAATGACAGAGGATAGTCTTGTCCAAAGGAAAGTTCTAGAAGGCAGTTCACACTTTGTGGTTACCTTCCCAGTCCTCCAAAGTTTCTTAGACTTTGGTATTTGTGTGCGCATCCATTCATGTGTGTGGAAATCAGGGGTCAGCCTTGGGGTCATTTCTCGGGGAGCAGCACATGTTGTGTTTGGAGACAGGGTTTCTCCGTGGGACTGGACTCCCTGGCTGACCAGCAAGCTCCAGGGAAGCTGCCCGTTTCCTTGTTCCCAGCACTGGGTCTAAAGTGCAGTCCACTGTGCGTATCTGTTTACATGGATGCTGGGGATCTAATTCAGTCCTCCTGCTAAGCACTTAACCACTGAGCCACTGCCCCAGGCCCTAGAAACTCCATCTTTTTAAGAGGGTTTCCTCTGCTTAAGTAGCCCTTGGGACCTAAGAGAGCCCATGGCATTAACCACCTGGCTCAAGCAGCACAGCCTGCCATCCCACACCTAGGGGACTGAGGCAGGAAGATCTTAAAGTCGGGGCGAGCTCAGACTACAAGTGAGACCTTGTCTAAGAAACAGCAGAGACTGTGCTCGCTTCAGCAGCACATATACTCAAACTGGAACAACACAGAGAAGATTAGCATGGCCCCTGTGCAAGGATGACATGCAAATTTGTGAAGGGTTCCATATTTCTGCTATCAGGAAGTGTGTCAGGGTGTAGCTCATCAACAATAGCAAGATCACAGCTTTCGTGCCCAATGACGGCTGCTTGAACATCATTGAGGAAGACAATGAAGTTCTGGTTGCTGGATTTGGTTGAAAGGGTCTTGAGATTCCTGGAGTCCGCTTTAAGGTTGTTGAAGTAGCCGATGGTTTCCTCTTGGCTCTGTACAAAAGCAAGAAGGAAAGACCAAGATCATAAAATTGGACAATGGAAACAGTAATCAATTTTCATATTCTGAAAAAATAAAAGCAGCAGAGGCTGGCAAGATGGCTCAATGGTTAAGAAAGTTTGCAGTGGACCCAAGTTTGTCCCCAGCACCCACATTGGATGCTCACAACTGAGTATAATTCCAGCCCCAGGAATCAAATGCCCTCTTCTGGCCTCCTTGGGCACACCCTACATGTAGTACACAGAGAGAGAGAGACAGAGACAGAGACAGAGAGCGACACAGAGAGAGAGAGATTATTAATACAATAATATTAGTAACCATAGCAATTCTCTCTGAGGGACACTTTTTTTTAATTGTTTTTATTGAGCTATATATTTTTCTCCATTCTCCTCCTTTCCTATCCCCTCCCCTTCTTCCCTCTCCCAAGGTCCCCCTGCTCCTAATTTACTCAGGAGATCTTGTCTTTTTCTACTTCCCATGTAGATTAGATCCATGACAGCCCAGCTCAGGTCAGATGTGACCAGGGGTCTGCAGCTTTCTATCCTTTCTTAAGGTCCTCTTTGTTGTCTAGGTTCTCTGAGGTTGTAAACTATAGGCTGGTTTTTCTTTGCCTTATGTCTAAAAGCCACTTATGAGTGAGTACATATGATATTTGTCTTTCTGGATCTGGGTTACCTCACTCAATATGATGTTTTCTAGATTCATCCATTTGCCTGTCATTTTTTTCTGCTGTGTAGTACTCCATTGTGTAAATGTACCACATTTTCCTTATCCATTCTTCGGTCGAGGGGCATTTAGGTTGTTTCCAGGTTCTGGCTATGACAAATAAGCCAGATGTTGTTTCCAGCATCTGGCTATGCTGCTATGAACACAGTTGAGCACATGTGCTTGTGATATGATTGAGCATCCTTTGGGTATATACCCAAAAGTGGTATTGCTGGGTCTTGAGGTAGGTTGTTTCCAAATTTTCTAAGAAATTGCCATACTGATTTCCAAAGTGGCTGTACCAGTTTGCACTGCCACCAGCAATGAAGGAGTGTTCCCTTACCCCACAACCTCTCCAGCATAAGCTGTCATCAGTGTTTTTGATCTTGGCCATTCTTAACAGATGTAAGATGGAACCTCAGAGTTGTTTTGATTTGCATTTCTCTGATGACTAAGGATGTTGAACATTTCCTTAAGTGTCTTTCAGCCATTTTAGATTTCTCTGTTGAGAGTTCTCTGTTTAGGTCTGTAGCCCATTTTTTTTATTGGATTATTTGTTCTTTTGATGACCAATTTCTTGAGTTCCTTGTATATTTTGGAGATCAGACCTCTGTCTGATGTGGGGTTGGTGAAGTCTTTTCCCATTCTGTAGGCTGTTGTTTTGTCTTGTTGACCATGTCCTTTGCTTTACAAAAGCTTCTCAGTTTCAGGAGGTCCCATTTATTAATTGTTTCTCTCAGTGTCTGTGCTACCAGAGTTATATGTAGGAAGTGGTCTCCTGTGCCAATGCGTTCAAGAAGGGACACTTTCTTATCTGTCCCACAGGGCCTGGTCACACTTCCAACATGGAGCCCCTGGGGGGAGGAGGGAAAACAGAAGCCACCCTCACAGTCCTAGCACCTCTCCATCCTGTGACTGGTCCTGGGCCTCAGGTCACAGACCTGCCCCCTTTCCACCCTGTACCTCTACTGAGAGGAGGCTTTCAGGGGGACCCCTGCGCACAACAACCTCCTGCTGGAGCCCACCAAACTTGAATTCCGGCTTCAGCCCTGCCCCTTATTCCTGGGGTCATCCAAGAAATCAAAGTGGCTTCCAAGAGCCAGTTTCCCTGTCTGCAGGTGGGGATGGTGACAAATTGTGACAAAGAGCAAAACAAAAGAAAGAGCCCCTCACATCTGACCCACGACACACAATCAACAGACAGTTCTTCACTACCAGGGGCGTTTCGCGGCTGTCTCTGCCTCTGTCACCTTGCACATAGACGATGCTGAATATGTATTTGGTGAATGAGCGAACTGAATGGACAACAGAGAGGCACGTGGGTGCCATGGGAGAGAGGTGGTGTCTGAGTTGAACCCAGGGCATCACACATGCTGGCAAGCACGCTATCCCTAGGACACGTCTCTAGCCCTTTAATAAATAAAGAGTGAGGCAGGATCTCACCACATTGCCCAGATAGGGCTTGAATTTACGTTCCTCCTGCCTCAGCCTCCAGAATAACTGGGATTGCAGGTGTGCATCACCAGGCCCTGCTTTGTTAGCAAGTTCTTATACGTTGGAGTGCAAAAAGACCCCATGCTCTGCATGCTCTTTCTGTGGTGGCCCCTTGCCCACCTGGCCCAACCTCTCCCCACTTAGGTACTCCAAAGTCAAGCACTTGCTGAAGGACCTGGATGAGCTGATGGAGGCTGTCTTGGACAAGATTCTGGCTCCGGGGACTGGTCACACCAACACCACCAGTACCCTGAACTTTACCATCTGGAACCACACACCCCTGGTCTTTATTGATGAACGGAACCCTGACCACCCACTGGTCCTCGACTTGTTTGGAGACAGCCACAACAGCAGCAGTCCAGCCCCAGGGAGTGCCTGCAATGCCCAAGGGTGCAAGGTGGCCATGAAGCTGGTAAGTTCCCCAAGCACAAGCCACGGCCCTCCAGAGAGGTTGATGACAATCTATTTTCATTAATAATCTAGGATTTGCTTGGAGGACCCAGTGCCTGTTTTGTACATCTGCAAAGGATTAAAGGGGTGTGTGGGTGTATTTGCTGGTGTACCTGTCAGGGGTGGGTCAGAGGACAACCTCCGACATCATTTCTCCTTAAGCGAGGGTAACAGACCAGCAAGCCTGCGGAATCTGCCTGTCTCTACCTCCCCAGCTCTGAGTTTACAAACAAACCCCATTTCACCATATTTTTAATTATTTTTCAATTTATTTTATGTATATGAGTGTTTTGCTTGCATGTATGTCTCTGCATCATGTATGTGCCTGGTGCCTATGGAGGTCTGAAGAGGATGCTGGATCCCCTGGGACTGGGGGTAGAGATGGTTGTGAGCCACCATAGGGTGCCTGGAATCAAACCTGGCTCTTCTGGAAGAACAAGTGCTCTTAGCCTCTGAACCAACCCTTCAGCCCTTGTCTGGGTTTCTCATGTGAGTTCTGAGGATCCAACTCAGGTTCTCCTGCTAGTGCTACCAGCGCTTTTACCAACCGGAAGACTCCCTGAGCCTTGCAAGCACTTTTTAAAAAGTAGAAATGGCTGGTGTGTTGGCCAAGACCCTGGGACAAGAGTGACGCAGCTCAAAGTTTGTGCAAAGCAGGGAGCCATTGACACACGTCACAAAGATGTCCAGAACTCATCTGGGTCCAGACATGCATGGATCCAGGCACTCAGGTGCTTTCAGGAGAACTCACTGCCCTCCATCTCAGTTCAGGCCTTGTGCTCTCCGACAATGCAGCAATCTCTCTCCGCAGTTCCTCTTTCTCAATAGAGCCAGTCAGACGCCTTGGACTAACTCCCCTGGTCGCATCTCATGCTTAAATAATCACAGTGGGCTACGGGACAGCCTCCAGTGATTGGCCAGTCCTGGGTCACGTGCTCTGGAGTTGGCAGCGATGTATCAGTTTCACAAGGACTTGAGTAGGAAGGTCACAGTCAGAGACCAAGAAACCACTGCCCATATTGAGGCTGAGGTGCCACCGGCTCGTACAGCCCCAGGGGGAGAAAGCCTCATCTGGGATTTCCCAGAGCTCTGTCACAAGCCAGACCATGATCCAGATGTCACCCCTGGAGAGCCCAAGGATGCAGTTCAGGGCCCAGAGGCTTGCATTGTCAGCAGCGTCCCTGGTTACTCTGAGGGTCAGCCTTGGCATTAACAAGGGTCAGGTGTGCAGCCTCCAGAGGGGCAACTGTTTGCCTTGCACTAGCACCTGCTCACAGCCTCCAAAGCCCCCACTCAGACCAGCAAACGGCCGGAGCCCAGGCGTGGATGCCACACTTTAGGGTGTGGTCACAGTTTACCTATCTGAGAATTCAGTCCAAGCCTATATGTTCAATAGCTCTTAGGGTGAGCGCAATGTCCATGTTTGTCACTGTATAACTGTGTGTGTGCACGCGCACATGTGTGTGTATGTGTGTGTGAGTGTATGTGTGCCTGTGTGTGAGTGTATATCTGTGCGTGACCATGTATGTTTTTGTGTCTGTATGTGTAGTCATATGTGTTTGAGTGTGTCTGTGTATGTGTGTGTACCCATGTATGTTTGTGTGTCTATGTACCCAAGTGTGTTTGTGTATCTGAATGTGTGTGCATGTGTGTGTTTATGCACCTGAGTGTGTGTGTTTGTCTGTCCATATGTGTTTGTACCCATGTGTGTTTGAATGTGTATGTGTATTTACCCCTGTGTGTGAGTGTGTGTCTTTGTATGCCTCTGTATGTGTAATGTGTCTGTATGTGTGCCGGAAAGGAGCCATATTTCTGTACATGCGTCCTGGGTTCATGCCTAAGAGTACCAGTGGTGGCTGTATATGACCAGCCTGGAGTTGCCTGAGGTGGTGGCCCCTGAGTATGGGTGAGTTAGGATTCTAGCGCATTTCCCACCACCAGGGTGAAGCCATGAGGCAGCTGACATGGTGCTGCCCTTCCCGCCTGGGTTCAGGAACCCCTCTTCCCTTCCACAGTGTAGCGTCAATGGGACTGTGTGCACCTTCCGGAACTTCACCAGTGCCACCCAGGCCGTGACTGAGTGGTACACCCTGCAGGCCACCAACATCTTCTCACAAGTGCTTCGAAAGGACCTGGTGGGGATGGGCTATGCCCCTGACCGCATAATCCTAGCCTGCCTCTTTGGGACAGAGCCCTGCAGCTATCGGTGAGAGCAACTCCTGTCCCCTGCTCTAACAGACAGAAGAAGTTAGGAGCCTGGCCTTCTAGGGGTCAGACCCACCCAGTTCTGGAGTAGCTGTCTACAGCGCGCGGGCTGATCTGTGCCTCGGTGTCTTGTTGCAGCTTGTTGGAGGCAGGTCTGAGACAAGCAAGTCAGTAAAGAAGGGCAGATAAGGAAAGCAGATTAGAATAGGCAAGGATGTGATGACTTTGGGTGAAGCCTGGGCTTGGCCTGATTCAGGAGAAGAGCTGCTGTGTGCACAAATAAAAACACAGAGCTGACCTCCCTTGACAGAGGGTCTAGGCCTTTTATAATGTCCCCAGCACTCAAACTTTGGCTGCTGGCCACCCCAGGAACAGGGGCAGCCTTGGGTCATCAGCCTGCAATTCCCAACAGCTGGGGGATGCTACAACCACCTGATGGCATATCTGGGTGGGCACCTGGCATTGTCTGGCTTTTGTTTGCTTTTCTCTAAAACAGGACGATCCTTTTACCCACCGCTTCCAGTCACTGTGAAGGGTGTATAGTTAGGTCCACACTGGCACACAGAGCAGAGTCTGTGAGGGCTGGAGAGCCTCCTCTTCCCTATCGTGCCCCTTCACAGCGAGAGAGCGGCAGGATGGCAGGGCATGACGGCCACCCAGGAAGTCTGGGCTATCTTCCAGCTTGTCCACAGAAGCCTGTCTCCCTCACCGGAACATGGAGACTGCGTCCTCCCGGTCTGAGCTCTCACTTCAGTTGTCAATTCTGCGGCTACGCGGGGCCACCTCCCTAAATCTCATGCTTGGGCATATGGCTTGCATCCAGGTTCGTTTTCCAAGAGCCGTAGGCTCGGCCCTGAACCTTCCACAGGCTCAGTGAAGCATCGGCCGAGAGCTGCAGATCCTCTGCCCTCCTCTCTACTCAGGTGTCCTGGGCAGGTATTTTGCACACAGTATCCCGGAGTTGCCAATCAAACCAAATGTAATGGTACAAGCCTGTGGTCTTGGCCCTCAGGAAGCAGAGACAGGAGGACCAAGAATTCCTTGGCTACACATACACGCACGCACGCACGCGCGCGCGCGCACACACACACACACACACACACACACACACACACACACACACACACACACACACACACACCATGCAATATAGAACCAATGTCCCATAATGCAAATCAGAAAGATTGTGGTCCCCATGGCTGTAATAATGGCATGGTGATACCCCATTGAAAGGACAGGCCTGCCTTGAGACAGGTTGGATTTCACCTAGTTATTCTTATTACTAAACCCACATTTGATAAGGAATTCAAATTCAGTCATGACACAATGTTTACTGAACCTCCTATGGGCCAAACTCTATTCTGAACACTTCTCATATACAAAATTATAATTCATCCTGGCAACAAGTCATGAAGGGTACTATTTTCCCCACTTGCCTCAAAAAGATTAAGTCACACCACGGGTGAGTGGCAGAATCAGAGGCCTCTATTATTCATAGAAGATGGAGCTCAGACACCCAAGCAAGGCGGCAGATGCCTGTAGTCCCAGCAGGTGGGACACGGGAGCAGGAGTTCAAGGCTGTGCTGTGTGAGACCCTGGAAAGAAAGAGAGAGATGGGGTGGGGATGGGAGGATGGGGAGGGGAAAGGGAAAGAATGAAAAGAAAGAAAACAAAGCTATCTGAAGTCACCCTCCCCACCCACTTCTTTCAAATCTCCTAAGCCAAGCCTCTGAACAAAAGGGGCCACCCAGCCACCTTGTCACAAAACCTTAGCCAACCTGCATCTGGGCTGTTCCTTACTCCCCAGCTTCCTGAGTGGGAACTGAGTGGAACTGTGCCCTTGCCTTCCACCATCCTGGGCTCCTGGTGTTCCTATCCCTGGCCTCCTTGCTCTTTGGTTCTGTGCCCTCTCTTGGCCATATAAATGCTCCTCCAAGGAAAGATTCAGTGTTAGGAGCATGCATCAAAGCTACACCGAGCCATCACGCAGTCTAGATTTGAACATCAGCCAGCATTTGCATGTTCAGACACTCCCACCCCAACCACTTAGCCTCTCTCTCTCTCTCTCTAGTTCTCTCTCTCTGTCTCTCTCTCTCATCACTTCCTATTCTTTTATTAATTCATATGCAATTGTCAGTCAGACAACACTTGCCTTAGTAATGTCTGTCCAAGTGACTACCAGTGAAAGCACCAGTCATCTCCACCAAGGTGACTAATTGTGCCATTGTCACTGTACAGTGTTTCAGAACAGCCAGCTTAACCTTGGGTCTCTTAAGCTTGTCCTTAGGATCCATAAAAGACACCTTCCTTTTCTTAACCCCTTCTCTAGGCCTCAACAGAAGCTAAGCAGGGAGGGGACTCTTTTTGAATGCTGTAGTCAGGCAAAATACAGCCACCATTCATTCCTTATCCTGAATTCTGGCCTTAGCATTCACTTTAGTGTCCAAGGGCTTAGCCTCCAGTGTCATGGTGTTTCCTGTAAAGATCTGCCATGATCTTGCATGACTTCAAGGACTGACCTCACTGGGGAAGTGAGGGAATAAAGAAAGAGCAGACACAGACACAGAAAAGCTGTCATTTGTGTGGTGTGGGCTCTCAAATGGAGAAGCCACAACACCCTGGAGGCTCAGCATCTTCAGTATGTACAGATGATCAGGGAGGTGGGATTATTATATATGTCTGAACAAGGAGGCAGGTTATTACATATAGCAGAACCTGGAGGTGAGGTTATTACATACAGGTGAACAAGGAGGGAGATTATTACATACAGCTGAACAAGGAGGTAGGGTTATTACATACAGATAGACGAGAAGGCCTGGCTTATGACAGCTAGATCAAGGAGATATGTTTAGCTGATCTTGGTAGGAGCAGTCTCTGTCGGGAAGAAGTCTTCAGGCCTGCTCTTCAGGGGGAGAAAGCTATGGTGGGATTTTCTGCACATGGTCAACATTTGCACTCAGACCTGAGGAAGGCTGTCTGTCCTTCTGGGCCTCACCCAGGGAAGGCTTGGCCACCCCCCATGGTTCTGCATCACTGGGGTACTTGACAAGGCTGTGCCCATATCAACAGCACGCATTCCCTCAAGATTTCCTCCACTTCCTCCAAGGGCCTTTACAAAGAATGTCTGCATCTTGGCAGTGACTCCACCACAAACGACGGATCAGAAAGCCACTTAGCTTCCCTCTGTGTCTGCTTCCTTATCTAAAAATGGGCAGCTCCCATGAGGACTGAACGAACAGGCCGATGGTGAAGGCTTAGAGCCATGCCTGGGACCCAGGACAAAAGCAAACAGCTAAGGATGCTCCCACCTCATTTTAAAAAGCAGGCTGATTATGGAATTCCTTTGTATTTGTTTAAAAGTGTCAGACAGGGCACTGAAGAAATGGCTCAGAGGATAACATCACATCTATGCAAGCAAGAGGACCTGAATTTGAATCCCTGGAAACCCCGTGTAAAAAGCTGGGCATGGCTGCACATTCCTGCAGCCTCCGCACTAGGGACAGAGGCAGGAAGATCACTGGGGCTTGCCGGCTGACAGTCTGACTCCAGACACACAACACATACATGCACATGTGCATGTGCACACAGGCACCATACACATATACACACACACAACACACATATAAATCACATGTACACACATATAAACCACACACACCCTGCCAAAACCAGCACATAGGACTCTGGCCCCTTGGCCAGTGATCTCTTTCCTTAACATTCTGCCTTTCAGTTGTAATCTGTCAAAACTAAGAAAATGAATGTGATGTAGGTCAGTGGTTGAGCGTCATAGCCCTTAGCACATAAGGGTCCTGGGTCAGATCCCCAGTACTGCGAAAGCAAACAGCTAAGAACACAAACTTGCATCTCTAGGGAGGTAGCAACCTGCCTTTTTCTGATTTCATCCATTTTCCCATGCGACATTTTCCTGTCAAGGACTCCAGGAGGACGGGTGGCATTGAACACGGAACCTCTTTGATAGGACCATTTCTCCGACTTCTTTGAGGGGGTGACCTTGGATGCCTCATGGGAAGCCCTTGATGTGGGTGGACCTGTTTGATCTTAGCAGGAGTGATGGGCTGGGAGAAGCCTGCCCCAGAGGACACCTGACACCTGTAAGGAATCACAACCGGTGGAGCATGGTAGCCAGGTTATAGCACACGCGGCATCATCTTCCTCACTTGGGTATTGCCTTCCCTTATTCTGGAAGTAAGTCATATGATTTGTTGGAGGAGGCAAATGGTCATATGATATGGGGGAGTGGGCAAGTAGACTCATGGATGCTAGGAGTCCAGTCTCGGGTCCTCATGCTTTGGCAGTTAATACTTTACCAGTGGGGCCATTTTTCCTACCTCTTCCTCCCTTCCCTTCCCTCTCCTCTTCTAGATATGATGTCCAGTCTGGCGTGGAACTCCTAAGTTCAAGTCTCCAGAGTACCTGACACCACAAGTGACCATGAGTGTCCCTAGCTGTCTCCCAGTCATTTCTGAAGGCTTGCTTGCTGGCCTCTGCATTCATGACCCCATCCCAGAAAATGTTTATAGAGGGGACCCTTGCTCTGGAACTAGAGGTTACTAAAGTTGTCCACAGTCTTTCTGGGTGACAGGCATCACCAATAAATGAATAGTCGACAGAGGTGACAACCCAGAGTTTAGTCTGCAGGAGGGGGCTGGCCACACCCTAGCAGTCTCCTGCTCCCTTCTGGGCTGCATCTGCCTGAAACAGTCACTTGGAAACACTATGTCCTCACAGCCTGGGGTGAGGCCTCTCCCTTCAGAACAGGGCCTGGCTGCAGCCTGTTTGCTCTGCTCTCTGCTTGTGGCCTCAGCTCTGACCCACACAGTATATAGACCCTGTGGTGCCTGCTCAGAGCCACTGTTCCCCTCCAAGCCTTTGCTGGTGCTATGCTTCCGTCAGGACATACCCTTCCCTTTCCCACCCTCTAGACTCCACCACCTCTTCCTCATCCTTTGAGATTCCTCAGGCCCTGGTTTGGCTGATACACCTTCCCTGACTCACCTCTACCCCCAGTTTATCTCTTCCCAATGTCCTTATCACATATCAGAGATTATTCAACAAATATTTCCCAAATGTCTGTGTGCTGCTGCATTGTGTGCCGGACCCTGGAAACAGAGGTGTGAACAAAACCAGCCATGGTGTTTTGAATGTCACACTATGCGAGACATCTCTCCCTCAGCTTGGTCCTGGAAGGCAGTAGCTGCTGCTATTGTCCCTGGGATATACAAATAGATGGTGAACATGGAGCTCAGAGACAATAAATATATCATTAAGTTCACTGGACTAGGAAAGAACAAAGTCAGAAGTCAGTTCAAGGCAGACTACTCTGAGCCAGTACCTCTGAGCTAGCATCATACAGCTCCAAGGTCATGGCTGTCGTTAGGTTCATAGCTGGAGCAGCAGATAGGTAAGCAAATAAATTGGTGTTTCCCAGTCTTGTAATGAATTGAAGGTAATAAAGAGGTGGAAATGTAGGGGTGGGGTATCAGTTCCTAACTCCTTGTCATAGTCAGCTAAGTTCTATTACTTTGCAAGGAGAGCGGCAGGCAGGAATACTCAGGAGTCTTGGAGGAGCTGAAACTGAAGGAAATGAAGAAACCAACTATTTGATGGGCTGGTTAGATAATGTTCTAGAAGCCAGGATTAGCAGGTGTGCAGAAGGCTGTGTTTACAAATATCTGGAGTGTGGCTGGAGTACAGTGAATGACAGGGACGGAGCCAAAGGGTTTGAGGGGTGTGCCTTGCCTCAGTCACAGCCAGGGACAATAGCAGGATGGAGGAAGCAAAGGTGGGACAGGACTTCTGCAGGGATTCTAGCATGAGAGCTGTCGAGGAACAAGGGGAACAGGAGTCCTGGGAGCTTGGACCAGAGACTGAGCCTTAGCTAGAACTGGACAAGCGAGGGCCAGTGAAGTGGCAACAGGTAACGGTGCCTGCCACCAAGCCTGGTAGCCTGAGGTCAGTTTCTAGGGCCCACATGGTAGAAGGGGATTGATTTCTCTGAGTTGCCATCTGGCCCCTTCCAAGCACAACTCCCCAAACAAATAAGCAAGCATGGTTTTTTTTTTTTTTTTAAGTGGATAAGGTGGAGCCATGTTTGAGGACAGACGTGACGTGGAGCTATCCCTTGCCTACGCTGCAGTGTAAGCTGCGCTGAGCAGCCCTATCCTGTTCTCCTTGCTGCTTGCTGCTCCAGCCCAGTGCCCACCTCTAGAAATGTTTGTAGGTTTGGCCAAGGAAAGCCAACTATGACTCATCCCCCTGTACTGTTTGGGAAACCCAAAGCCCAGAGATTGAGCAAGACAGTCCCATCTGATGGTGGCAGAGAAAGCCAGAGGCACGCCTAGGTAGGATCTCTGTTTCTGTGCTGGGCTGTCTCACTTACTCAGAGCCCAGAGACTAAGATGAGAGACTGAAAGCAGGACTTCCTCATGAGAACATGCGAGAAACTTCGTTATCCTGAGGATCAACTGCGATGAAGTATACGGAAATGTGGGGAGAATAGCACCTTGCTATCCCTGACGACCACGTGAGATGATGAATACAGAAACATGGGGAGTGCTGGGCGGTGGTAGCTCACGTCTTTAGTCCTAACATGGAGGCAGAGGCAGCTTGAGGCCAGCCTGGTCTACAGAGAGTTCCAGGACAGCCAGAGCTGCGCAGGGAAACCCTGTCCCAAAAACAAACCAAAACAAACAAAAAATGGGGAGAATAACACCTCATTATCCTGAGGGCCCAGTGAGATTATGTAAACCAAAATAGCACAGGCCTGGCAGTGAAAATTGCTAGTAAACATCACAGAATATAAGGCTTAGGATTTGGGACATCAGTTGACATTTAAATTTCTCATGTTTGGTGGACTTACCCTGTTCCTCCTTGTTTTTTTTTTAATAAGATTCATTTATTTATTATGTATACAGTGTTCTACTGCATGTATTCCTACATGCCAGAAGAGAGCACCAGATCTCATTATAGATGGTTGTGAGCCACCATGTGGTTGCTGGGAATTGAACTCAGGACCTCTGGAAGAATAGCAGTGCTCTTAACCTCTGAGCCATCTCTCCAGCCCCCCTCCTTGTTTTTAATAAATATAAAAGAACAGTGTGGATACATAGGTATTTGCTTGGGGGTTCTTTTTGTTTTTACTTTGAGAAATACTTATTCATTTATTCATGGGAGTCACTTGCCACAGCCCATATTCCAAAGTCAGAGAGCAACCAGCAGGAACCGGTTCTCTGTCCCCATGGGTCCTGGGGATTGAACTCTGGAGGACAAGTTTGTCAGCAAGCACACTTATTGGATGAGCCATCCTACCATCCTTTGAAATACACTTTAGCGCCTCTTCTGCGGGACACAAGAGCATCCACATCATGGAGCAGAGGTGGAGGAACAATTCAACCCCATGCTAGGATTACAGGCATGCACCGCGATACCAAGCTTGTGATTTTCCTTGTAATCAAATAATCTTTTTTAATGGATAGGATGTATTGTTTACACGTATATGCTGTGTGTACATGTGTACCCATGTGTCCTGCCTATGTGGGGGACAATGTGACCATACCCTGCTTCTACTACACACAGTGACCAAATCAAGGCATCTCCACCTTTCAAAATACTTATCCTTCCTTCAGTGGGAAACCTCACTTCTGGTTTTTGTCATTAAAAACTGTTTCTTTCTGTTTGTTTGTTTGTTTCGTTTTTGGAAATAAGGTCTCACTACATAGCCCAGGGTGGTCTCAAACTCAAGATCCTCCTTCCTCAGCCTCCTGAGTGGTTGGATGACAGGCATGGACCACCACACCAGCCCTCTTTTCCAGCTCTATGTAAAAGATGTAACACACTGTCATGAACTGCCATGGTCCTGCTGTGCCATACCAGACCTCCCTCTTCCTAAGGGAGACTTTGCTATTACTCATCTCGTTCTGTACTTCCCGGCCTCTGTCACCCACCGTCCCTCCATGTCCATCCTCAGTCTTTAGCAACTAATACTCCTCCTTCCAAGTCCTTCACCGTCTCTGTGAAACTGCTTTTCAGCTTGCACACACGAAGTGAGCGTGCAGTTTGAGCTCACACACCGTGAATTTTGAGTTTCTGTCTATAGGTGATTTCCTTGTCTCTTACACAATTTATTTACTGAAGGAACTGGGTTACCAGTACCATCAAGTTCCCCATCGTCTGCATCTTTGATGACTGTCTGCACTGCTATTTAATGCATCCTCCACACTCCTGTCTGTTCCTGTTGACAGTAGAGTCTCTGTCCCGTGTGATCTCATTTGAACAAGGTTTCCTCACCTTCAGTATTTCCTGGATCAAACTGAAATTTTTCATTTGATTTTGTGTGTGTGTGTGTGTAATTGCCATGGTGTATCCATGGAGGTCAGAGGATGACTCTTAACACTTGGTTTCCTCCTTTCCACTCTGGGTCCTGGGAATCAGTCTCAGGTTGCCAGGCTTGTGTGGTTTGGGCTTTTCCTTTCAGCCCAAGAGACACAGTCAAAAGAGATTAACAGGGTTTATTAACCAATTACAATTAAACCACCCATTAAAATTATTTAGGTCTTGATTTAAATAAACAAATTTAATCTTTGCAAGACAAACAGAAATTGGAGCTGTATATTTAATCCGTAGCATTGAGAGACTTTGCTGATTGCTTTGAAGATGGCAACAGCATAGTTTTAGAAAGCCCTAGCCTGTAGAGAGATGCAAGAAGCTGCCACAAAGCCAGGCAGAGTGGCACACATCTCGAACCCAAGCTCGGGAGAGGCAGGGCCGAGATTCCCCATGCCCAGGCCAGCGTGGCCTGCACAGGGAGAAGGGTCTCAAAGGTAAAAGCAGAAGGGGACAGGACAAGGTGTATTACACCTTTTGAAGGTGTAGTAACTGAGACAAGGATCTGAGAGCATTTCTCCTTCACAAGCCACAAAGGCAAAACCAGCCCCAGCCAGGAGAGACTTGCTCCCTTCCCCCTCACAGCCTTCCAGGAGTCTCCCTGCTGTGGTCCACAAGGGGCAGACTGGAAGGAAAGAGCTAGTCTAGCCTCTCCCTCCTGCCCCCTCTCTGAAGTGTTTGCAAGGCAGGCAGCAGCACCCCACTTCCTTCTTGAGCGGAGCAGGGCAGCGCCCTCGGGGGAGCCCTCTGCCCAGGCAAAGCCCCTGCCCTCCAGCCCCTACTGTTCATTTCAGGAACTTCACACCTATCTTCTACCCGGATTATGGCAACTGCTACATCTTCAACTGGGGCATGACAGAGATGGCGCTTCCTTCTGCCAACCCTGGGACTGAATTTGGTGAGTTTGGGTTAGCAAGGAGACACTATGAGATGCGTCTTCTCTGAAGTGTTCGAAAGGCGGGCAGCGCCAGCTCACTCCCCTCTTCAGCAGACCAGGGCAGCACCCCTGGGGGAGCCCTCTGCCCAGGGTAAGGGTTAGAGGTAGAGTTTGGTTAGGTTAGGCATTAAGGTTAGGGGTTAGGGTTATAGTTATGGTTAGGTTAGGATTAGGGTTAGTGTTAGAGGTTAGATTAGGGTTAGGGTAAATATTAGGGTTACGGTTAGGGTAGGGCTATGATTAGGTTAAGGTTAGGATTAGGTTAGGGTTAGTGTTAGGGGTTAGATTAGGGTTAAGGTAAATATTAGGGTTAGGGTTAGTTTAAGGCTCGGATTAGGTTATGGTTAGTGTTGGGGGTTAGGTAAGCATTAGGGTAAGTGTTAGGGTTATGGTTAGATTAGGGTTAAGGTTAAGATTAGGTTAGGGTGAGTCTGGGGTCTAGGCTGGTATTCCTAAACTGTTGTCACAGCTCATGGCTATGATATGTTCTCAAGGCATCGGTGTCTTCCTTGAGAACACAGTACATAGTAGCTAAGAATGGCCCGCAACAATTTCAACTCCTGAGTCATGCACCTTGTGTTAAGAAGAGGCCACCTCATCTGGTTGGGAAATCATGCATGTTCAGCCTGTTTTGGGCACTCTGTAAAGGTTTTACACAATGGGTCCAAGGTCACCGATTGTTGACAGAGCAAAGAGCAGTCCAACAGCAGGAAAGAGCAAGGAGTAGAGAGGCAGTGGAACATGGCTGGTCACAGGTCTCCTTTCCACTGTTCTGTCCTCTAGAGGAAGGCTGGGGGACGTTGGCTTTTGTGGTGTACACCTGTAATCCCAACCCTTGAGTGGCTGAAGTGAGATGGTCACAAATTTAAGACCACACCCAAACACCCACTTTGGGGGCATAGAATAGTCTCAGGCTGTGGCACTCCTAACCATCAAAAGGCAGGATGGCCTTCCTTGACATGACCGCCTTAACCCAGCCCTTGTTAGCGAAAGCAGTCAACAGATGGCTGGACTGTTGTCTTGAGAGATACGTAATTGCAATAAGAAGCCAGTGGGCCTCCTTAGAACCTAGAAAATTCTCTTCCTCCCAGTGTGGCCTTGGAGAAGTCCCTTTACCTCTTTGTGTATCGGTTTGCTTACCTATAAAACCGGATAATTATAGTACCTCATGGGTTTTTGTGAGCATCCAAAAATAGGGATATTTTGTAATAAAGTACCTTATAGCCAGGCATAATAACAGAAGCCTGCAATCTCAGCAATCAAGAGGCTGAGATAAGAAGATCACCAGTTTGAGGCCAGCCTGGGCTACCTAGCCAGATCCTGTCCTAAATGAGCACCTCACTAGCACATAATATGTAGCAAGTGCTAAGCCGGTGGCAGCTCTGGTTGTCTTGGGCAGAGATGGCCACCCCAGTGGCCCAAGCTCAGGGCTGGGAGCAAGTCTTTGCCTCCAAACCAGGCAGCCCAGCTGGGAAGAAGACAGACAATGAGAAGGCGAGGGGGGCAGGTCCTGGGAAGGAACGTTCCAGAGCTAGGAGGGGGCACACATGACTTTGAACAAGCAGGAAAGCTGTTGGAGGAAGTGATACTGACTACAGCCTGGAGAAAGAGTGGGATGTTCCAGAAGAAAGGAGAGGGCGGGAACGGCATTCCAGAGCGAGGGAAAAGCGTCTTCAGGGGCGTAACAGGAAAGAGCAAGGCTACTGGGATGGACTGAATGGGGGAGAATGAGGTCACCTGTCATCGTGAACTGGAATGTGCTGGGCACCATGGGTGGGCAAGGCATGCTGTGTAGACGGGAGACTGCAGGTGGGGCACATGAGTCCAGGAGGAGCCCCTTGGCTGAATGAGGCTTGAACACTTGGGTGGCTGGTCTCCCTTCCATCTGGGGGATGTCCAAGTTCAACTGCCCTCCCTATCCTTCCCTTACAGGTCTCAAGTTGATCCTGGACATAGGCCCGGAGGACTATGTCCCCTTCCTTGCGTCCACAGCAGGGGCCAGACTGATGCTTCATGAACAGAGGACATACCCCTTCATCAAAGAAGAGGGCATCTATGCTCTGACGGGAACTGAGACGTCCATCGGGGTGCTGGTGGTACAACAGGGGTCCCCAGGGCAGTCTGAGTGGAGAGGGCTGAGGGGAGAAGCTCCCCTGTCCTGCCATGGCCTGGAAATAACGTTCTTTTGCCTCAGTGCAGACCTCAGTATCTGGCAATGCTCTAGACACGCTGAGCCCTCCGGCCCTTTGGGACCTGCAACTCCCCACCCCTTTGTAGCATCCCTTTGGTTCCACGGGAAATACACATAGGAGACGACCAGGGTCTCCATGAGCCACCTCTCTCCACAGGACAAGCTGCAGCGCAAGGGGGAGCCCTACAGTCCTTGCACCATGAACGGCTCCGATGTCGCCATTCAGAACCTCTACAGTGATTACAACACAACATACTCCATCCAGGTAGGAAGACTCCACAGGCTTGGTGACCGTCGGGGCGCGGTCCCCTTTACCTCAGCTCTCTGTGAGAGCTGGCCTGGCTCTGCCAAATCCTTTATTTCTTATTTACTTACTTATTTGAGATAGGGTTACCCTATGTAGCCCAGATAGGCCTGAAATTTACAATCCCCCTTTCTCAGCCTTTTCTCAGAGGCATGCAGCTCCAGGCAGACCTGGTTGGATCTTTGTAAGTAGCACAAGGGACCATGGTACTGCAAAGACAAGGGTTCTGGGTTCACACCCAGGGACCAGGGCAAGCCACTTTTTTTTTTGACAGGGTTTCTCTGTAGTTTTTGGTGCCTGTCCTGGAACGAGCTCTTGTAGACCAGGCTGGCCTTGAACTCACAGAGATCTGCCTGCCTCTGCGTCCCGAGTGCTGGGATTAAAGGCGTGCGTCACCACCTCCCACATGGGCTAGCCACTCTTACATCCCTTTGGCAGACTTCCCTGGAGGAACACCTGGGATGGAACTCTCATAGTGTGTGAGATTTAGTGCTGGGAATCCTGCATGCATCTCCTCATCTGATCTCTTCAGCCCCTCTCTGATACCAGGATGCCAACAACAGCAGCTTTTATGAATGTATTAACTGCCCAGGTTAGCCATGTGCTTGGCAATTCACGTACATCCTCAAGTCACCCCTAGGATGCACATGGTTTTATAGGCTCTTGGGTAGAAATAAGGAAAAATGGGTTTTACATACCCTGAACTGAATGCCTCACCAATTAACAGGAGAATGCCCCTCTTAGGCAGCTCTCCTCAAGCTTCCTTGCTGTAGCTGCGAGCTTTCCTCTGTCTCCAAGATCAGCCTGTATGTAACCTTCCCTCTACAGACTTGGGAGGAGAGAACAAACCTTGCATACAGGACCAAATGGATAGCTTGTTGACTCCCCCTCCCCGCCGCCCGCCCCCCCCCACCCCACACGCAGCCCAGCCTGCCTGGGGAGACGAGGAAACAAAGGCAAGCAAAGGGTGTTTGCCTCCACATCTGGGAGCCCTGAGTTTGGCATTACAGCCCCCAATATCAGCTGGCTTGGCCGCTTCCTGTCTGATTGGCTTCTATCTGCCACGGAGAACTCTGGACACCTCTGGAGCTTCCAGAGGAAGGGACAGACAGACAGAGCAGCACAGGGAGGCAGAGGACATGGAAAAGGAAGACCAGCTACATTCCCGGGAAACTTCAGTGCCAGCTGCTTCCAGGGCAAAATCAGAAATCTAGACCCTGTCAGGAGCTCTACCTTCTGCCCACTTTCTACCAGGAGCTGCCTGGGCTACCCCAGCCTCAGGCACTGCATGGGGATGGCACCTCTTTTCCAAATGAGGGACTGAAGTCTGTATGAGGCACTCGCCCGAGTCAGAGCTACTCTAATCTCTGATCTCTGCTATCTCTTCTTGACCGCACCTCTGAACGGGCTAGCCAGCCCCACCTCCTGACAGTGGGGACCTCAGGGGTTCCTCTGGATGAAGTCAGATGCACTGATCTGAAAGAGAGGGAGCAGGGAAGAAGGGAACAATGGGGTAGGCAGAGGCATGAGGAGTGGGCATGGGTAGGAGGCCACAGTAGTCAACAGGACAGGCACAGCAGAGAAGCAGAGGGCACAGTAATCCCATACTAAGCGTCTGACGCTGTGCTGAGTCCACCAACCTTGGAAAGCAGGTGTGACTAGTGTCCTGTTTCTCCATGAGTAAACTGAGGCTCACAAGTTAATCCCTTGCTTCGGGACACATAACTGGTCTGTGAGTGGACTGGAACCGGGTCAGAATGACCTGAACACCATGGGCATTGGGCCTTGAAAGTGTCCTCGCTACATACAGTTCTCAGTGCTGGAGACTCTTGTCTCCCCTCTGCTCCACCTCCCCTCAGCTCTGCTCCGTTAAAGATCACCCCTCGATCTCCCCTGGGTATCCCACCCCACCCCCCAAAAGAAAGCAGATGTGAGTCAGCTTGCCTGCTGTCTTTCCAGGTCTCTGTGTGAACAGACCTCAAAAGGGTGCTGGCCCTTCACTGGAGGAGCTGTTAGCTCGTTTATTTGATGAAGGCCACCCCTGCCCATACCATCTGCAGGACCCAGCTTTAGGTGGAAAGGCTGGGGCTGCTGGGCTCTGACCCGAGTCCCTGTGCAGAGTGCAAGAAGCTGCTGTGGGATCCAATGTGCAGGAACAACAGTGGCATAACCCCAGAGACTGTAGCTGCAGCTTTGCCTGCTCATCACAGGTTCTAGAACAAAAGACCACACATCCTAGTCCCCAGTAGTCCCTAGTTCCCTGGCAGTAACTTTCCAGGGCTCTTTCTTCTCGGTACTGGAGTAGGACCATCCCACCATGCCTGAGATCTGTTCTGCACCCCCAGGCCTGTCTTCATTCCTGTTTCCAAGACCTCATGATCCGGAACTGCAGCTGCGGCCACTACTTGTACCCACTGCCCGCTGGGGAGAGGTACTGCAACAGCAGGGACTTCCCAGACTGGGGTGAGTGTAGCACCGGACGACTGGCAACAGTGAGGGGAGGCCCCTCACTAACGGGGTCTCTCCACAGCCCACAACCCCAGCCAGGCCCCCTTCCAAAAGAGCCTTCCTTCTCTCCATTTTGATTCTGTGACATGCATGCTTGAGACACAGATGTGGGCATGTGTGTTTGTGTGCTGTGTGTACGTTCCTGCACACACATGAGCCAGGGAATAGGCATGCATATATTCATCTTCAGATGCACATGGGAAAGGTACAGCTGGGTCTTTTCGTGCACAGAACACTGCATCACTGCAGCACCAATGTGTGCTCCTGACCAGGCGCCTTGCTTCCAGGTTTTGCATGTGTGCATGTACACATAAAGCTATGAATCCATCCTCAGCATGTGCATCCGTGCATGGAGGGAACTGGGCTGCAGGGGAGGAGGACACTGAAGAAGTTGCTGTTGTGATGGTGGCTTCCAGGGGTTTGGAAGCCAGCGTCACAGGACAAATCCCAAATGGGTTCCCACATAGATGGAGCCTGAGACTGAGGGCCCTGAGGGATTGGATTCAGTCCAGGGATGCAATTAGCAGTCGTGAGTCCTACCACTATTACAATATGCGAGAGAGAAAAACATACACGTATTTGTATGTTTGGTTTTGGTTGCTCATCCTTCTGTATATGACCCCAGAAGCTATCTATTTTCTGGGTACTGATGAGGAGGGACAAAGAAGACACTCTGACCTGCTGAGCTACATCTAGGACATTTAGGGACAGGACCCCAAACTGGGCTGGGGCAAGATGGAGCAGGGGGAGAGGTGGGGATGCGGGGCAACGGTATTAGTGACTGGGATTAGGTCTCCCTTAGGGGGCCTAGGAGGACAGCAGACACTGGCTGGGGGAGGGAGGACCCCCCAGAAGCAGCCCTCCTTGCTCCTGACCACCTCCATCTCACTCACGCAGCCTACTGCTACCTAAGCCTGCAGATGAGTGTGGCCCAGAGAGAGACCTGCCTCAGCATGTGCAAGGATTCCTGCAAGTGAGTGTGGCACAGGGGGGTGTGCAGGGGCTGGTGAGGAGGGCACAGGGCCATCAGGACAGCAACAGGGCTGGCTTCTCTCTTCCAGCGACACCCAGTACAAGATGACCATCTCCATGGCTGACTGGCCTTCCGAGGCCTCTGAGGTGAGATGGCAGAAGGCCAAGCTCCTAGTCTCCTCTTTGGGTTGAGAACAAGTCTGGGACTTTAGAGTCTTTTCCCTCTCTCCATCTTTCTTTCCCTGTCCCTCTCCATCCATTTCTACATCCCTCCCTCCCTCCCACTATCCCTTTCTTTCCACTCCTCCCTCCCCTCCTTTCCACTCTGCCCAGGCACCATGCCCGGGACAGACATAGCTTCCATTTCCCAAATCTAGAGCCCAGTCAGTGAGAGACATAAACACAGAAACAACAGGAGTGAACAGCAAGGGAAAGCCCTGAGACAGCAATCAAGGAGGCCTCTCTACAGAGGTGCCAGAGGGCCATCAGAGGCAGAGCTGGCCCAGGCAGGGCAGGGAGGGTTCTGAGCAGAAAGAACAGCAAGTGCTATGGCCAGAGATGGGAATGAGACTGACAATACTTGCCTGGGGACAAGACATTTAGAGAGCCAAGCCCCTCGAGCTCCTGCCTCCCTCTGACGACAGGCAGGCTTCTGTGAGCTCCTGTTCTCAGCTCAAGGCTCAGACTTCTGGAAGGTGCGGGGCTTCTCTCTGCCCAGATCCTAGGCAACAGGAGCTATGTTGTGTGTGTGTGTGTGTGTGTGTGTGTGTGTGTGTGTGTGTGTGTGTGTGTGTGCGCGCGTGGACATCCCTTTCTTTCAGCTGCCATCTTGGGTTCTAGGATTGGATCTTCCATGTCCTGTCTCAGGAGCGGGACCAGAGCGCAAACATCACCCTGAGCAGGTGAGGATGGAATGTGGCCAGGGCTGGCGAAGGCAAGAAAGGGAGCCAGTGCCTGGGGCAGGGTTTGCACACGGAACAGCTGCCCAAATTCTTTTTGCTGTTAAAATCCAGTGCAAGACTAGAGGAGGGAGAGGGGAAGAAAAGCAGCTGAGGGGTCAGTGTTCAATGGATGAAGGGCCGATGTTCCACATGCCAGCGCTTCTCCATATCTCCATCACCACATCTGCCATTATTTAAAACAATTATGCCATGTGTGGTATGTATGTATGCAGCACACATATGCTATGGTGTGCATGGGAAGGTCAGAAGACAACTTTGTGGAGTCACTTCTCCTTATGTGGGTTCCTGAGATTGACTCAGGCCATTGGGCTTGTGTGGCGAGCAATTTACATGCTGAGCTGTCTCGCCAACTCCCATCTTTCTGTTTTTTCCTCATCTATCCACCCACCTACCTTCCCTCCGTCCACATCTCCATCCATTCAACACACTGAGCGTAGGAAAGGCAAGGTCTACACCGCCAGGAACCTTGAGCTGAGATGCAAGAAGGCCTTCCAGCCAAGAGTGTCTTGCACAAGCCCCATCTTCTTAAGGAACAGGGAAAAGCCCCATTGTGCCTGAGAAACAGGGAGGTCTGTGAACAGGTGACATTTGAGAAGTAGGAGCCAATCCTAGTCAAGAAGAGGCCAAGATACCCAGGGAGAACGTGGAGTTTGGGAAAGATCTGCAGAAATAAGACAGCTCTGTCTTTCCAGGGACTCCCCAATATAATGGGGAACCACTCCTGTCACCCTCTCAGCCCCTGGTCACCCTGCTTGGATGTGTGACATATGGGTTGGGTTACCCTAGGCCCAGAGAGGAGCTTCAGAGTAACCTTTTGGGACCTCTCAGGCCAGAAGGCCCTTCAGGAAAATGGCAAACATGGGGATGAAAAAGACATCCATAGGACAGGTGCTGGGCACAAATGTCCTTAGTGGCTCTGAGGCCCAGAGCCAAGTGGGAAGGGGCAGTACTTCCAGGTCTGGTTTGGATCTCCCCACTCCCGAGAGCAACTCAGGCTGGAGATGGGCAGGGTGCCTTGGAGCGCCCTTCCCATGGGACACATGCATGTACCCATCCTGGGAGGGAGGGCAGGCCATGGTCTCAGCCTGCCTTGCTGCCTCCTGTAGGAAGGGCGTTATCAAGCTCAATATCTACTTCCAAGAGTTCAACTACCGCACCATTGAGGAATCACCAGCAAACAATGTAAGTGTGTGGGTGCCTGTCTCTTGGATCCCTGAGTTCCTGGGTGGGTATTAGGACCCCTAAAGCTGGCTAGGCCGGGGACCTCATTTCCCTGTTTCCTACAGATCGTGTGGCTGCTCTCTAACCTGGGGGGCCAGTTTGGCTTCTGGATGGGGGGCTCAGTGCTGTGCCTCATTGAGTTTGGGGAGATCATTATCGACTTCATTTGGATCACCATCATCAAGCTGGTGGTCTTCTGCAAAGGCCTGCGCAAGAGACGGCCACAGGCGTCATACACTGGCCCACCACCCACTGTGGCTGAACTGGTGGAGGCCCACACCAACTTTGGCTTCCAGCCTGATACAACCAGCCATAGTCTCTATGCCGAGGTCTACCCTGACCAGCAGACTCTGCCCATTCCAGGCACCCCACCCCCCAACTATGACTCCCTGAGGCTGCAGCCTTTGGACACTGTGGAGTCAGACAGTGAAGTCGAGGCCATCTAGACCCCACCCCACCGAGCTGCGGGTGAACTCAAAGCTGGAAAGTTATAACCATTGCCAGTGCTTCATTTTATTAGGCTCATCCAAAGAGGCAGCAACACAGGTGCCCACACCAGAGCCCGTGTCTCTCTAGAGAAGCCAGCAGTAACTGGTCAGCCCCAAACTGAAGGATCCATAGGGTCAAGATGCCGGTACCAGTAATATTGAAGTTGTAACCTTGCCTGGCTCCTGCCCACACTTCCCAATCTTTCCTCTTTGTCTTTTGGCCTAGTAGACAGGCTCCAGAGGCCCCTGAATTCCCTTTCCGTGTGGCAGGCCACTAACCTCTGTGTGTGTTACCACCTCGGTCCTCCAGAATCAGTGCTCCTGCCCTAGTCTGCCTTGGTTGACCTATTAACAGACTGGGAGTGGGGTGGGGTGCTGCAGATAATGGGGAGGGAGCATCGGGTAAGAAGTCTTTTCTGGGGAGCACATGCTTTGTCTAGAAAATAAAGAGAGAAAACACTGAGTGGAGACTTGTTCTTTATCCCCGGAGGTAGTGCGAGTGTCCTGGAGCATGTTGGGGCGTGGAAAGGGCAAGCATGCTGCCTTGGGAGCCAAGAGCTTTTAGGCAGGCCAGGGGCAGCTCTAGCTTAGGAATTGTGCACTCCCTTCCACAGAATCCCCAAAGCACTCGCCCGAGGGCCTCTGCAGTGGTACCCAATCTATTTCATTCGTTGCACACACAGGTAGAAAAAATTCAAACTGACTTAAGCAAAATCAGTCATGCGGATGGAAGGCAGATGCCTGTCATCCCAGAACTTTGAAGCCTATGGCAGGAGGATCTGAGTTCAAGACCAGTTTGGATTACATAGTAAGACTGTCTCAGGAAACCAAAACAAACAAACCATGTAAAACAAATAAATGCTCTTTAGCATCCCGAATGATTCAATCTCTGCCTCTGGGGACCTCTGGAGGTCTCTCTTAATGCCTGCTCCGGGCTAATACTCATTGGTCCCTGACTGGGTCATATGCCTATCTCTGAGCCAATCAGCATGGTCAATGAGCTGGATAAACTGCTCAGATTGGCAAACCCAATTTTATGTGACTAGACCTGAAACCACCATTGTACCCAGTAAATCAGAGTCTGAGGGGAGTGGGGCCTGGTGCCTAGGGGTGCCAGACAAAATTCAGGTCACTCTGTTAAACCAATTTCAGGGAGACAGCAAATTGGTTTTGTAGTGTAACTATACCCATGCACTGGATGGAATGTATTATATAAGTCATTTGTTTCTTATATCGAAACCTAAGTGAATGGCCTGGATCCTTTGCTGTTAAATATGGCAACTCTGATGACTCCTCCCAGAGAAGGCAAGGTGCTGCTAGCAGGTGCAGCTGCCTGAACCACACGGAGTCCCACTGCCACCTGCCAAGTCCCAGTAAGGAAGGAGCTCTGGCTACACAGCCTGCTGTCTGGTGGATGGAGATCAGCTGGGCTCCTGGGTCTGCCAGCAAGGCCTCACTGCCACATCCTGGAGGGCACTGCCCACCTGTGTCAAGCGAGAAGGTGTGTGGGTGACACTGGGTCTCCCAGTTCAGGGCCCAGCTAGGCGCAGATGAAGTCACCTGGCAGTGACTACAGCCTGTATTACCGGAAGCCCTCCACACGATCGCCATCACCATTTATTGTTCTCACTAAGCAACAGCCATAGTACACCAGGCTTACCACCACGTGCCAGATCCCACGCTGAGTCTTTATCATTTTAATAGTCATATTGTGTATGTGGTGTGGGCACATCTGTGTGGTGTGCACACATGTGCATGTGAGTGCACATACATATGGAAGCTCAGAGTCAATGCCAGGCTTCTCCCTTGACTGCACTCTACCTTAGCTATTTGAGATAGAGCATCTCACTGAGCCTGCACAGAATGGCTAAGCTGGCCAGCCAGAGTTCCAGGGATCTGCAACCTAGTTCCCTGTCTCCAACCTACTATACAGGTACAGACCCAGGCCACTGTGCCCAGTTTTTGTTTTGCTGTTGTTTGTTTTTACATGAGTTCTGGAGATGAACTCAAGTCCTCACTATCATGTGGCAAACACCTGACTAAATGAAGCATCTCCCTGGCCCTCATGCTGAGTACTGTAGAATTCTCATTTCATCCCATCCTCATAACCTGGGAGCAGTAATATGCCATCTTAATTATTATTTTGGGTTTTTCTTTTTTTCTTTTTTTTTTTTTGAGATGGGGGTCTCACTATGTAGCCTTGGCTGGCCTAAAACTCCCTATGTAGACCAGGCTGGCCTTGGAATCACAGAGATCTGCCTTTCTCTGCCTCCTGAGTGTTGGGACTAAGGGCATGTGCCACCACACTTTGCTCATAATATCCTATTAAACAGGTAAGTAAATTGGGGCTTGATGCAAAGACATCCACAATCACTATTCTAGTAAGTGACTGCATGGCTTGAAAAACTCCTCTGAAACTCATATTGAAAATTAATATGCCTATCATGTACTGAGCTGGGAATGTAGCTCAGTGGTAGAGTGCCTGCCCAACACGCATTTCCATTCCCAGTACCAAAGCAGGCAAACAAAAAGACCCAGAAAGTACCCTGGTGACGGCATTTGGAGTTGTCACAATTGGGCATTAAACAGAATTGAAGCTATCAGAGCGTGCATTACTGACTTTTATTTTTTTATTTACATTCCTCGTGTGTGTGTGTGTGTGTGTGTGTGTACACGCTCGCGTGCGCATGTCACACCAAATATAGCATGGAACTCATGTGGAGTCAGAGGATAACTTGCAGCAAGCATCTCTGCCTCCCAAACCACCTTGAGGAGCTGCATTAATGGCTTCATAAGGGAGAGGAAGCTAAGCCTCACCACAGGCTGTTTCTGTCATGTCATGACATCTGAATGCTGAACCCTCAGTCTTGGATTTACCAACCTCCAGAACCTTGAGCTAAAGAAACCTGCTAATTAGGAATTGGGAGTGGGGTTATTTATTTCTTATGTATGAGTGTTTTGGCTGTGTGTATGCCTGTGTGCCATGTATATGTAGTACCTACAGAGGCCAGAAGAGGGCATGAGGTCCCTCTGGAACTAGAGGCATGGACAGTTGTGAGCAGCCATATGGGTGCTAGGGATCAAGCCCAGGTCATCTGGAAGAGCATCCAGTGTTTTTTAACTGCTGAGCCATCTCTCCAGCCCTTGTTTTTTGAGACAGTGTCTCATATACCCCACTCTGTGGCTGGGAATGGAAGACACCAACTAGCAGTCCTGGGAGAGTCCATAGAAGGAGAAGCCACTAACTCCAGAAAAGGTTCTGCTCACAGACACCTTGGAGCCATCTGCAGATGTCTAAGACAGGAACCACCTCAGAACTGGCTTGCTGACCTCACTCTCAGGGGATGGTGAGGATCAGGCTCCAGGGTGACCGACTTCAATGGTCTCATCATTAAGGTAGCTTTGGTCTGGCAGCCCAGCCACCCTGTGCCTGGTCTAGAAGAGTATTGTTCGATTCCTTCCAGGGAACCCATCGGCCTTTTTAGCACTGGGAACAGGTTGGTTCCACTTAAACCACCCAAGACAATGTATGAGCTCCACTTCATCTCCAAAAGGGAAGCTCCGTGAAGAGACTATTAATGAACAATGAACTTGCCACATGTCATTGTCCCTACTGTTCTCAATGACTCTTCAGGTGGTCTAAGTAAGAGCTGGGAACCAACATGGGGTCCTAGAATCTGGCACAAAGAGGGAGTGACTTTCCCAAGGCCACACAGCTGGAGGCAGTAAAATCTTGAATCCAGTCCCAGACTGTCCTTCTAAAGCCTAATGCTTCTCACCAGCTCCAGTCACCACAGATGTGACTACTAGCAGTACCTGTGACCTCCCATGCTTCCAGGTGTCACCTCTTCCAGGGATGACTCCTGCCAAGGACAGTCTACGACCATCCTTAGGGCAAGGTCACAGCTGGTACTGTTGTCCAGGCCAGTCAAACTAGTTCCCAAGGTATAAGGAGAGTCTCAGTGAGACGGCCTGGCCTCATAGGTGTGGTGCACCACTCCACAGGCTGGCACAGGCAGGCTGACCTGCTGGGATTAAGTGTCCCCACACCGTGTGCCTCCCAGAGCATGTGTCACCTAGGTCACGCACCTCCCACACAGTGCACTAAGAAAGCAGCCTGGCACTGGGTTAACAGTGTAGATAGCAGGGTCACTAGGCCTACTCTAAACTCTAGCTTGCCACAAGGCAGTTGATTGGCATGGGAAGACCTCAAACCTCTCTAGATTAGAGATAATAGCCTATGCCTCCCAAGGCTGTGTTGGGCTTCTCTGAGAGACCCCAGCAAGAAGTAAAGCTTCACACCATGGGACCTTGGCTGAGCTTAACTCTGGCAAGCAGCCTTCTCAAGAGGCTGTTGCCCCTCCCACTTTCCTTGCCGAGAAACAGCCTACTTCAGCCAGGCATGATTGTGCATGCCCTTAACCCCAGCACTTGGGAAGTTGAGGCAGGAAGATGGCGAGCTTGAGGCTAGCACTGGCTACAGAATGAACTAGAAGTCAGACTTGGTAGTGCAGGCCAGCTCCTTGAGAGGCTGAGAAAGGACAGTAACACATTCAAGGCTTGTCTGGGTTATAAACAAGTTTGGATCAGCCTGGACAACTTTGTAAGACATCACCTCAAACTAAATAAAAAGGGCCAGGACACAGCTCAATGAGAGCACTTGCCTACTACTCTCAAGGCTGTGATTAGATCCCCAGTGACACTAAGTGATAAATAACAAGCTTTGTTCAGGACAGCCATATGCTCAGCCCAGAGGATAAATTCTGGCTGCTCCAATCAGTATTTCCCTATCTGATTTGCCCTTCTGGGAATCCCTGAAGATAGTTTTGGTTGTCCCAGTGAGAGCTACGTGCCTGGTAGCTACTGGACAGAGCCAGGCTAATGTAGAGCACAGTTTCCCAGCAGAGTTACTTGACTCAAAATGCCGCAAAGACTAAGCCTTAGAAATACTGAAGCAAGTCCTGTTCCTCACTTTCCCAGCACCCCTTGCAGCTGGAGCCATACCTTTGACCAAGAAATGGTCAATATTTCTAGAAGTCACTAGGGGCTGTGGGCCACTGCTAATTGTCTAGTAGAAGTCTCTCTAACCCATCCCATGGGCTCCCCCTGAACACAGGTGTGACAGTAACACTGCCAGAGTCACCTGCTATAAGCACTGGCAAAGGTCCCTACTCTGTCCAGGCTGCTGGATCCTCCACCCTCTGGCTTCTCATTGTGAAAAAATTAATTCCTCTTGGCTCAAGTCATTCAGGCAATATTATTTTCTGTTACATATAAGCCAAACAGCCTTGACAAGCACAGATGCAATAGACCAAAAAGGGGGGATGTGTAAAATTTGCATCATCCTGTAAATTTAAAAAAAAAAAGGAAACGTGAAACCAAAATTCTCACCACAGCCTGGAAGATCCTATATGATTTGGCCCCATTCCTCTCTAACCTGAATGCCTACTGCCTTGCTTTCCAGCCACCCTGGATGAACTTGGCCTCTGCACTTGCTCTGGCTCTTCCTACTGGGAAGCCCCCCTTGTTCCCTACTGTAGAGCTTCCCCCAGCCGCTGGCTGCCCACCTCCTCCCACCTGGCAGGTTCTTCCCAGCACTGTGCCTCTGCCTTCTGGTCTACCTGCTCACTACCCGGCCCCTTCACAGCCCTACCTACCTCGGTGTTCTCAGGCCCTGCTCAGCGTGCGAGCAATCAGATGTCACCAGAGAAGACAGAAACAGCCTTTGTCCCATTGCACTGTTTATTAAAGATAAGTTATTTTTAAAAACCATCTGAAGATTCCTTTCTGATAAATAATACATTACTTCTCATTTACACCCTTCTCCTCGTAGAGACTGGGTCTCACACTAGCCCTGAATGACCTCAAACTCACAGCAATCCTCCTGCCTCAGCCTCCCAAGGACTGCAGACATGCACCACAATGCCTGCCTTATAAGAAGTGAAAGCATTTTCCACATACAATGCTCCATAACTAGCAGAGGCCGAGAATGGGCCTATTCTGAGAGGCACCGAGGCTCCAGACCCTGTCCTGTCCTGGCTCTGTCCTGGACCCTCTTCTCAGAGCTGTCAGTAATTTACACCACGCATGGTGGCCACCGTGGCTGCAAGGCGACGTGGCAGGCCTTTGCTGATCTGTCTGTATTCCTCAGGCTTGGCCTTCAAGAGTGTCACAATGTTCTGGAGGGTACGTGATGGCTGCAGGCCCAGCGCATCCATCACATTGATCAGGTAGTCTGTGGGCGAAGAAGGGACAGGGTCAGCGGTGCAGTACATGGAGCCCCCAAGGCCTTCCCAAATTCTGGGTGCTTGCTCCCCTCCTTCACCTGCAGGCAGGCCTTCACTGGGGACTCTGGGTATGATCTGAGCCCTGGAGTTCTAGTTTAACAAAGAACCAGCCAGCATTGCCAGCTCCCCCTCCCCATCCCTCCAGCACCAGTGTAAAGGCAGCTGGCCTCCCCCATCTTACCCCCAGCATATTCTCCAGCATGTGGAGAAGCAGGGCGGGGGAAACATGGGCTTGCTGAACAACAAAGCCTCCCCCTGGGAAGCTCACACTGAACACAAGACTGGTGTCAGAGGTGGTGGCCTGGTATCATGCAGGCTCCACTTCCCAGCTCACCCCTGAGAACTAGTTAATGCAGATTTATTAGCCTGAACCCAGTTCAAATTGAGCATGATGGTGAAGAGGCCTCTGGCTGAGCTTGGTGGGACACATCTTTAGCACTCGAAAGGCAGAGGTAGGTGGAGCTCTGTGAGTTTGAGGACAGCCAGCCTATATAGTGAGTTCTAGGCCAGCCAGGGCTATATAGTGAAACCCAGTTGAGAGAAAGAGAGACCTCTAAGGGTCAGTCAGTCATTCACAAAAGCAGCCCTGGATTCTAACCACCTGACAGCATTGTCTGAATGGAAAACACCCAGCTGCAGCCAGGAGTGCCACCCTTTATCAGCCCTGCCCATGCAGTCGGCACCCACCAGGCAGCAGGGATGGAGGTGAGATGGGACAGAGACCTTAAAAGCATCTGTCGTGTTGGAGGGACCACTGCATAGGCATGTCGTGCCTCCTTCTCCTCTTTCCACTCAGAAGGCCTGGGCGGGGAACTGCTACTTGGGTTCACCCCTTCTCTGCCTAGACCTGAACTCCAGGGCAGCTCAGGCTCTTCCTTGGGTCTTCTTTGCCAGGCCCAGCTCAAAGGTAAAACCAGGAGGCCTCAGTCTGCCATGACAGTCTGGCCAGCAGTATTTTATGTTGTTGTATGAATGCTTAATTTGAATGTCTCCCACTCCTTGTCACAGGCCTCAATGTTCAGCATCCTTCCCAGTCCTTAACCTCACTTCCTTATGCTCAGTGGATGAAGAAACACTCTATTCCCTGCTGTATGCTATGCTATCGTTAGCACTACAGCCAGCACACAGTCAGTGGCCAAGCAATGCTGAGTAAGCAGGGAAGGAAGAAGAGGAATGGCAAGGACCACTGAACTCCAGGGCAATCCTAGCATCTCATGGCCCACCACCACCAATGCCCCATTCCAGATGGCTCCTTCGTGCTCTCGCCTGTACCAGTTGGGCATATGACAAAGGGCAACTGAATTTCCTTATCCATCTCTGAAAGACAGGTGGTGCCTCTGGGAAGAGCCAAGAGCAGGGTGAGGGACTCTGGGCAGCTGGATTGTAGGCTGGCCCCATCACTAACCACTCTGGAACCCCAAGGGCTGAACCTTGCTTCTAATTCTTCATCAGCAAACAAACAGAAGTGGGACCTGGCTCAACCCGAGTCACCCAGGTCACAGCTGGGATGGGTCACGGGGGAGCTGATTGTTAAGGTCCCTCCACCCTCTCTCCAGACCACTTAAAACCCCAGGAGAAGGGAGTGGGGAAGCCATGCCCTCTGACCTGGGGCAGGATAGCATTCTGATGGGGACTATAGAGGAACCTAGGATGTGGCCTTGTCATACAACATCACCTACCTACAGGATTGCATAACACAATGGATGCATGCTTGCTTCAGTGCCTGATACGTCTGGTATGCAGTAAGCACTCATAAACGTTAGTTAGGTTAGTAATTACTATGTCAGTGAGTAGAAGACTAGGCAGGGCTAGGCTGTCTCACTCACTCCAGTGCATCTCACCAAAGCCCCCTTAATGGTTCTCCACCTCCATGGCCTTCCAGAATCCCTTCTACCCAGCTTCACCATCAACCCCAGAATTGAAGTTAGGAGGAACTTAGGGGTAACATTCCTGGAGACCAAGAGGGAAGTCAAACTTGCAACTACTTCTCTTCTCCTGCCCAACCCATGGGCACTTACCAATGTCTGTAGCCAGCTGCTTGGTAGAGTGTGGGGTCACCTCCGGGATCTGGAGAATCACATCACAATAGGTCTGCATGGTGGCTCTGGCAATGGAGCCCAGCCAGTTGTCAGCCATATTGTCCAACTCAGGCAGTTCATCCCCTGAAGTGGAAAGGTCAGAGAAATATAAAATCTGCTCAGAAAAAGTCACCTCTTAGTGCCCTGGCTCCCAGTACATGCCCTAATGTGCCAGGGAGCTAATGGGCTCAGAAACATGGGAAACAGAACAAGGAACCTATGGGTCCACTGATACTGACCAGGGACAAGGAGAGCGCAAAAAACGAGTCGATCTGGTACGGCTAAACAAGTCCCCACAAGCCTGGGAACCAAATCAAGCTAAAGAGGCCAGGACTTCTGCAGGCAGAGAAGGACCCTAAAGAGATGAGAGCCTCTAGGCAAAGCTAGAGGTAGGCACTGAGGGTGCAAAGAGGCAATGCATAAGGCAGGGACCATACTGGAACGAAGACTGAGCTCAGAACTACGCCACCCCTGGAGAGGTGAGGGCTCTCTGACATCACGTTCCACCTGTACAGAGAGAAACAGGAGCCCTGGTTTCATGGAACTGCTGTGGCAGCCACAGTCATAATGTACGGAAAAGAGAAGTGGAAGACAAACACCAAAGCTGGAATCTCAGAAGACAGCTGTGCGGGTGCGATGAGGAGGCCAAAGGGAGCACCGCATGAGTACAGAGAACCAAAGGGAGCACTGCATGAGTACAGAGAACCAAAGGGAACACTGCATGAGTACAGGGAACCAAAGGGAACACTGCATGAGTACAGGGAACCAAAGGGAACACTGCATGAGTACAGGGAACCAAAGGGAGCACTGCATGAGTACAGGGAACCAAAGGGAACACTGCATGAGTACAGGGAACCAAAGGGAGCACTGCATGAGTACAGGGAACCAAAGGGAGCACTGCATGAGTACAGGGAACCAAAGGGAGCACTGCATGAGTACAGGGAACCAAAGGGAGCACTGCATGAGTACAGGGGACCAAAGGGAACACTGCATGAGTACAGGGGACCAAAGGGAACACTGCATGAGTACAGGGGAAAAGGGACAGTTTCTCGGGAATCATACAAGTCCTGATATACCACGTTCCTACTGGGTCTGGGCAGCTCTGGTTGCGCTCAGTACACTCCAGGAAGGAAGAGACTCACAAGCACAGCAAAGCCAGCAAAGACCATTCAGACATTTGTACCAGAACAGAATCAAGTTCCCTCAGCTCAGACTGCTACAGAGACAAATGGGCCACTTGCCAAATACACAGAAGGGAAGAGTGTTCTGAACGGAAAGCATAAAAATTGTTTTTAAAGTTAGTGCTCAGGAGAGGGCTGGGATGGTGGATCAGCAGTCAAGAGCACTCGTTGCTCTTACAGAACACCTACATACATGTGGTGTACAGTCACAGACACAGCTAAAACACTCATATACACAAAGTAAACATTTTTTGGTTGTGAGCCTAGCCTTTAACGGCTGAGCCATCCCTCCAGGCCACAAAGTAAACATTTTTTAAAAAGTGCCCAGGAGGACTGGAGACCTAGCTCAGGCAGTCGAGTGACTCAAGTGTACCAGGTCCTGAGTTTGATCGTGATGGCACATGCCTGTCAGCACAGCACTTAGGAGGTAAAGGGCAGAGGCAGGAGGATCAAGAGCTCAAGGTCATCAATGGGTATGTGGAGTTTGTGGCCTGTTTAGGCTACACAATGCCCAGTCTCAAAAAAATAAGCAAACATATGAGTAAATAAATATTATCCATGAATGAAACTTATTTTTAACAAGAGCTATATAATGATGATAATAATAACTTTTAGTAATAGTAATAAATAAAAATTTTCAAGCAACACATATTGCTGGGCATGTATAAGACTACCCTGAGTTTGAGGCCAGCCTAAACTACTTTGAGAATACCAGGGCAGTCATGTGACCCTATGCCCAGGTAAGCAGGTCCACTGGTCCTGGGTTTTTGTTTGTTTTGGTTTCTGAGACAGAATCTGTATCTCAGAACTTGATAAGTAACCCAGGCTATCTCAAACTAGTGATCCTCCTGCCCCATCTTGTTCCTTAAATCTGCAGTGTTAAAATGCTAGACATGAAAGCCAGGCATAGTAGCATACACTTCTAATCCTAGTACCCAGGAGGCAGAGGCAAGCAGATCTCTGTGAGTTCGAATCTAGACTAGTCTACATAGTAAGTTCTAGGATAGCCAGGGCTGTATTATATAAAGAGACCTGTCTCAAAAACAAACAAACAAAAGCTAAGAACAGCCAGATTATATATGAATGTTCACTGTACACTTCTTTCCTATTTTCTTTATGTTTAATTTTTGAGGGGGTGGCAAGATGAATCAGCACCTGACAAGCCTGAGGGCCTAAATTCAACCCCTGCATCCCATAGTGGGAGGAGAGAACAGACTGCTACACATTGTCCTCTGACCTCCACATGTGCACTGTGGGACACATGAGTGCATGCACACATGTACACACGCACACACACTACTCCCCCTCAACAAAATGTAAATATTTTGGCTGGGAATGCAGTTCAGTGATAAAAACTTACCCATCATGTTCAAGGCCCTGGATTCAATCCCAGCACCGCCAAAAAAAAAAAAAAAAAAAAAAAAGGAAGAAAGAGAGAGAGAGGAAGGGAGGGAGGGAGGTACGGAGGGAGGGAGGGAGGCAGGGAGGGAGGGAGGGAGGAAGGAAATAGCAACACATATTGCTGGGCATGGTGGTGCACGTCTTTAATCCTAACAGTAGGGAGCTGGAGGCAGGAGGATCAGGAGCTTAAGGCCATCCTTGACTACATAGCAAGTATAAGGCCAGCCCGGGCTACATGAGTCCTGTCTCAAAACAACAAAACCAAAATATCTGGATTAATGTTGATACTGTCATACTGTTAAGCACTATTGAAATTTCCTCTGGCGAGGCCATCCTAACTGCGCACACAACAGTAAATGGTCAGTAAACATCTGTGAAGTGATTGAGGGAGTGATGCACAGATATCACCCATGTCCTGGAGGAGCAAGAGACTGTCTGCCTGCTGCAGTGCCACAGTCCACACAGCATTGTATGAAGGACACAGGAGGAGATAAGACACCTGAGATTTATGTAGATATTCCAGCAAAGTAGGTAAGTGGAATAGAAAAAAAAGTCAGAGCAGCTCTTAAGGCTGGATGCTGAGTTCATCTGTATGAAATCCCTAGGAATACAAGATTGAGGTTCTAAATTTACAGGTACATTAAGAGCTGAGGGATGTTGCTCAGTGGGAGAGGAATGCTCAGAATTTACAGCCCTGAGTTGGATCCTCAGCCTCAAAAAGTTAAAGGGGGCAAAACTATGGTCGGAATGTATTGTATGAGAGAAGACTTTATTCAATGAAAAGTTAAGTAAACATATAAATGAAAAAGTATGTTAGTAAACAAAGATAAAAATGATGTATGTATATGGCATTACATGCCCTCATAGGTTAGCATCACTTTGGTGTATGCCTAGTTTTACACACAATAGAGAAATATATTCTTGGGGCTGCAGAGATGGCAGAGGTTAAGAGTACTTACTGCTCTCGCAGAGAACCCAGGTTTAATTCCCAGCACCCATCCAGTGGCTCACAACTATCCATAACTTCAACTCAGGGGATTTGATTGATGCCTTCTTTAAACTTCAAGGATACCTGCATTCATGTGCACATACCCACACATCGATACACACAAATACACATTAAAAATATTTTTTAAAAGAAAGAACTATATTCTAGATTTTAGAAAAATGTGGGCATTTCAAAATACAGTGAAGACAGCTAAATGTCCTTCATATACCTCACTCCCTGTCTAGAGCAGCGATTGTACCCTCCTTGGTATGAATTTCCCTAGACCTGCTTTTTTTTTTTTTTTGGAGGGGGAGTTGTTGTTTTAATAAATTTTTTGAGAATTTCATACTGAATGCTATATTTACATACCTCCAATTCCTCCCATCTCTCTCCCATTCCTTTTAAAATTCATAATTATTATTCTCTCTCCCCCCCTCTCTCTCTCACACACACACACCTACGAAGTCATTCAGTGTTGCTCATATGTACTTGAGTTAAAGGCTGACCACTTGGGATCTAGATTTATTTTCAGTGCTTTCACAGAAAAAAGCATGAGAAAGGGAAAACTAAGTATTAGTTCACACCTCATTTTTTTTTCCTTTATGTTTCTGAAGATCTTATCTGTTAAGTGCTAATGGTTTTGATTCTTTTTAATGAAGAAAATAGATAAGTTATGAAGACATCTGTGGTGGTTTGAATGAGAATAGCTCCCACAGGCTCATAAATCTGAATGCTTAGGCCCCAGATGGTGGAAGTATTTGGGAAGGAATAGGAGGTGTGGGCTTGTTGGAGGAGGTGTATTGCTGGGGATGGGCTTTGAGGTTTTAAAAGTCTGTGTCATTCTGAGTTAGCTCTCTCTCTGACTCATGGTTATTGCCTCAGCACGTGAGCTCTCAGCTGCTCCAGCACCACGCCTGCCTGATGCCATGCTCCCCACCGTGATGGTCATGGACTCTAACTCTCTGGAAACCATGAGTCCCCAAATTAAATGCTTCTTTTATAAGTTGCCTTGGCATGCTGTTTTGTCATGGCAATATGGCAATAGCAAAGTAGCTAGATATTTACTTTGTTAGTAATAAATACTGAATGCCCATCAAAATCCCAACAAAATTCTTCGAAGACTTCAAAAGAACAGTACTCAACTTCATTTGGAAAAGCAAAATACCCAGGATAGCCAAAACAATCCTGGGCAACAAAAGAACATCTGGAGCCATTACAATCCCTGACTTCAAACTATACTACAGAGCTACAGTACTGAAAACAGCCTGGTACTGGCATAAGAACAGACAGGAGGACCAGTGGAACCGAATAAAAGACCCGGATATCAATCCACACATCTTCAAACACCTGATATTTGATAAAGAAGCAAAAAATATCAAATGGAAAAAAGAAAGCATCTTCAACAAGTGGTGCTGGCATAACTGGATATCAACATGTAGAAAAATGAAAATAGACCCATATCTATCACCATGTACAAAACTCAAATCCAAATGGATCAAAGTCCTCAACATAAAGCTAGCCACACTGAACCTTAAAGAAGAAAATGTGGGAAGTACACTTGAATGCATTGGCACAGGGAACCACTTCCTAAATAGAACCCCAGCAGCACAGACACTGAGAGAAACAATTAATAAATGGGACCTCCTGAAACTGAAAAGCTTCTGTAAAGCAAAGGACATGGTCAACAAGACAAAACAACAGCCTACAGAATGGGAAAAGATCTTCACTAACCCCACATCAGACAGAGGTCTGATCTC